>VDFB02104460.1:0-22222 GCA_007258455.2 Sequoia sempervirens | reverse complement strand
TTTTGAATATAATATGAATTTCAAATTCTAGATTTTCATTATTGATGATCACTTCAAAATTCTAATTTCTAATGCAATCATTGTATGCGTTTATAACTTTAAACTTAAAGTTTAATGTTTAGTAGTTTTACTAGCTTGCCAAAGTTTCATTTGTAATTCTTATGCTTATACATTTTTTCATAACTATTTTTTCAACTACCATATGTATTTGCACCGCCCCCCTCACCGTCACCCTGACGTTGTTGCTCTACCATCCCCAAACTTAGGCCCTTGGTCCCCTCGTCCTCAAAACTTGTACCCCTATCCCCTATCCCCCTATTAGGAAACTTTGTGGAACTATGATTTATACTATGCTTTATCTACACTAGATTCCTTTTTGTCTTCAAACTGCGGATGTCTTAAAATACATACAATTTATCATTCATCTTAACATAGTAATCTTAAAATACATGCAATTTATCATCTTAACATAGTTTGTGTGGTCTCAAAGGATTTAATAAGGGGAGCTAAACCCACATCACCACAAGTGGCGTTGCCACTTAACCCTATTTGGGGCATCACCCTTGACCCCCATAAAGGGTAATCCCCATTGACTTTGTTAGGTGTGCTACTCTAGAATCCCTTAACTAGTTTTGAAAAACAAAATAAAAATCTTTTTGGTCCAAGTTGGATGGAAGAGCAACATTTTTATTTTTTTATATTTATGCTTCTAGTTTGCTAATTCAACCCTATCCTAAGTAATTCTCGTAAGGCTGTAGCAACATTTGTAGGCTTGTTTTAGATACAAACACATGAATCCACATAGAGGTAGTAATGCTAGGTTGAGGGATACGAGCTCCTTTCTACTATAGTTCATGATTCCATATTTTGAGTTTTGATTTTGATGCCATAGATACCATAATCCATAAGTTTTGTACACCTTAAACACTTTAATATTTATATCTAAAACTATTCTTTCCTTCAGCTAAAATATCAGCTAAAATTTACTTTTATTTTTGTGTGATTATAATCAAAGTAGCTTCTATTTGATTAGTTTATTTTTGTGTTAAAGTTTATTTAATGAAGGGTGCATAATAAAAGATTGAAATCCTTAAAAATCTTTGTATTTCATGGTTTGTTCAATTTATTGAGTCTTTGCCTGGTTTGCGTTGAGTTTGATTCTAGGGAAAAAACCAGCTTGTTGAGTTTGCCCGAGTCTAATTCTTGTAACTATGCTTTATAGTGTTCGAAATGTTTTTGAAAATGCAACATTTCATTCCTTGTCATAAATTAAATGATGCAACCAAGATAATGGCTAATTTCTTGAAGGAGATAGTTCGATTGCATGGGATGGGTTGCCATGTAGCATCATATGAGAGTGAGACAAAAAAATTACAGCCATTTTGGGCACACCTCGTAGAGGAAATTGGGAATGCAACTTGATAAATTTTCATATCATCTGCAAATAAACGGATAGATAGAGATTGTCAATCGGAGCATTTACAATCTACTTAGATATGTATTAGGATAGAAGTCTATGTTTTGGCACTCGTTGGCACAAGTGGAGTTTGTGTACAACAACTTAGTGATCAAACTGTTATAGAAGATGTTGTTTCAAGTGGTGCATGGGAAATCCACATGAGGTGTCATTGATCTAATGGGAGTAGAAGTAGAAGGAATGCATGAGAACATAGAAGTTGAGGATTATGCATAGCCCATGAAACAGATTCATGTGCAAGTTAAGAAGTAGCTAGAAGAGAGTAACACAAGGCATAATTTGCTTGTAGATAAATGTCAGAGAGAGAAGGATTACTTGAATAGTGATTTAGTCATGGTGCAATTTGAAAAGGATGATGAGCACACGATTATACTGAGGGGGAGTGGGGGAGGGAGAGGGGGTGAATCAGTATAATACAAACTTTTTACAAATTTAAACTTAATTAATTATATCAATAATAACCATGCAAGATTTTGACAATTAAGAACACAAGAACACCAAGACTTATGTGGAAACCCTTATGAGAGAAACCTCAACACAAAATAATGTTTTTTTTATATAAATCACCAATTACAACAATTGTAGGCACCAACCTACAGGAGACACCAACCCCCAACAGATTTTTGTAGGCACCAACTTACAGGTAGCACCAACTCCCTTTGCAAGGCACCAACCTTGACTAACTTGAGGCACCGACCTCTATGATAAACTGAAAATCTGTATGGATTCTTCACAACTGATCTGCACTTTTTCTTTGTAATGTTTCATGAGTGTTGGAATTTAGAGGAATTAGCCTATTCCTGATTCTCATAGGCTAATGAGACTTGATGAGAGGGTTGTTTGGCAGATACTCAGTTGATTGGTTGGCTCATTTCGTGATTTCATAAAGGTTTTCCTACTCTCATCAATGATATTTCTATTTGTGGAAACCTTAATTTTATATTTCAATGTTATATTGCACTTTAGGAGTTGGTTAATATTTTATATTATTATAAAGTGCAATAATAAAATAATATTATAATATTCCTTCTAGAAGCCGACTTGGAAAAGTTCTAGAAGGAGGCCGACCTCTTAAGGAAAAGAATAAATAGACACGAGGAGCTCATTGCCTATCATCCAAATTTGAAGATTGTTTTGTTATTTTTCAGTTGTGGAGCCTGGGGTTTCTGCGGTTGTTTTAGTTGGCCATTGAAAACAAAAACTCTCAATTGGTAAGTAATTTTGAGGGTGTGAAATATCATCTGAATTATTGCAGGTGGAGGAAGTCACTTCAAACTTTCTATTTGAGCTTCATTGCAAAAACTTAGTGGCCATTGGCCAAGTTTTTGGTATAGTTCGATAGGTTAAATTGTTGGAGACATTTTGGTATTTGAAGTCTTCATTCTTTTGCTATCAAGAAGGTCGATTTTGCTGGAGGTCATATTTTAATGTAATCTGATTTAGACAGTACGCTGGAAGCCACAAATTTGCATGCTACTCCCTTGTTTGACCTCGAACTTCTCCAAGGATTGCAGCGCACTAATCTAGGATGGTTTGGGATAATTTCAGGTGCCATTTAGGAGAGATTGTAAGCTGCTATGAATTCTAACAGAGGTCTGAAATTCTGAAGTAGCGGCTTTGCATGAAGGTACGATTTCAAGCTAGGAGGCACAAAAAATTCTAAATAAATTTATGAAGCATTGTTAGGTGATGGAAATGCTGGGCACCACATGTTAGAAGGAAAATACATCAAGAGCTAGGGGAATCGAAGCTTTATGTACAGGCTGCTATCATTTTCCAGGTTTCATCATTTAATCATTCATAGTGTCTTTCACTTCAGTTTAGGGGCTGCATTGTTAAGCAAGCATTTGTCATAGTTTAATGCATTCCACTCTCATTGTAATTCTGTCATATCAAAGGGAATTGCTGCCATTAGTAGTTCATTGTCAATTGCATATAGTATAGTTTTCATTTGCAGCTGTAGGTGTGCATTATACCAGCATAATCATATTTTGTAATCAATGTAAATGCCAAGAGTCTTGGCCATATTTCATGAGCATTGTATTAGATATTTCATTGCAATTAAGGAGATATAAGTTGCTGGTGTCATTTGAGCAATTCTATATCATTTATATTCAGCTTGTTAGTTTGCATACCAACTGTTTGTTAAAATACCAGTTGGCTGTAAGTGTTCATTTCTCATGTTTAGATTATATATATGTATTGGATATTGCCAAAATAAGTTGCACATTCATGTTAGGACATTGTTTAGACAATTTAGAGTCATTTGCAAACATTCTCATTGATGATAAGTGAAGGAAAGTGCCATTAAGGAAAACTGAAATGTTATATCAGTCACATATCCTTTGTATGCAAAGTGTTTGACGAAATTACCAGGGTCAAGATTAGAAGTTTTTCAACCAGATTTGAGCAGGGTCATTACATTCTTCAATCTAATTTCACCTTTGTGATATATGATGCTTCTTTAAAGCTCACACAAATTCTTTATTTCTGCTTTTCTGTCTCACATAGTCATTCAACACACTTTTCAAATCTGGATCGAGTCTGATTTTATATCCATCTCAATCTATCAAAGGTTGTAACTTTTATAAGCAACATGTCATTTGAAGTGGATCGCTGCCCTTGGTAACAAGGATTGCACCACTTAAAAACAAATTTGGTGAATCAGTATAATACAAACTTTTACAAATTTAAACTTAATTATAACAACAATAACCATGCAAGATTTTGACAATTCAGAACACAAGAACAACAAGATTTACGTGGAAACCCTTACGGGAGAAAACCACAGCATAAAATAATGCTCTTTTATATAAATCACCAATTGTAGTTACCAACCTACTGGAGACACCAACCTCCAATGGATTTTTGTAGGCACCAACTTACAGGAAGCACCAACTCCCTTTGCAAGGCACCAACCTTGACTAACTTGAGGCACCAACCTCTATGATAAACTGAAAATCTGTATGGGTTGTTCACAACTGATCTGCACTTTTTCTTCATCCTAATTTCTCCTTTGTGATATATGATGCTTCTTTAAAGCTCACACAAATTCTTTATTTCTGCTTTTCTATCTCACATAGTCATTCAACTCACTTTTCAAATCTGGATTGAGTCTGATTTTATATCCATCTCAACCTATCAAAGGTTGTAACTTTTATAAGCAACATGTCCTTTGAAGTGGATCGCTGCCCTTGGTAACAAGGATCGCACCACTTAAAAACAAATCTGATTTTTTAATATATTCTACTTGCCACATAGGTAAGATATTAATTTCTTCTTGTGCTGAAGGATTCACATCACTTATTATTTAAATTGCGCCTTATTAGTAAATTGTATAGTAACCTGCCTTTAACTTACGTTTGAAAGAATCACACTATTTATTTTGGTCGCTTCTTACAATTAACTTGCACTTAAAAATCGTATTATTTTATAAATTTATCTGGAGTCGTATCATATACTCTTTCTTTCAGCCACTACTTCTTAAACAAAGTCAATTCTTTGTATTGTGCGATGAATGAGATTAAATATTGCATGCCTTGAAACTTTCTTTTCATTGCTGACTTTATATTCTTTATTTTTGTCTTTATTGAGCTTTTTTGTCTTATTCATTTTGTTTTATTCAGCTTGTCTTTTGTTTGCTGTTCGCTGCTCTAATCTCACTGCATTTTTAATTCATTAATTGCTGCACTTGAATTAATCACATCTTTTATTATAGTAATCGCTGCCTCCTCTTTTTTTTTGTGTCTCATTCTATTTTGTCTTATCTTAGTTTTGTCGTCTTCTATTTTTTTCTTTTCCGTCTCATTCTAATTTGATTTTTGCCTCATTCTAATTTTGGCTTAGTTTATTAATAAACACAAGTGTATATTACTGCTTTATAACTAGTGACTGCTGTCCTGTTTTATCTTTATTGCCTTCTTCTATTTAACTTTTTCATTGTATCATCCAATTCTCTTGCACTGTCTTCATCATCTTCATCAATCTCTCCTTCAAGGTTGTCGAGAGTTGAGAGGGCAGCACCATGACGTCATCGTCTCCATTTGATAAAGCAAATTTGTTTTGCTTAACCATCCTTATCTGTTGCTCATGTTGGAATCTAATAATAGCCTTATCTTCATCTTCAAAACTGTCATTATTTTCCCAAAGCTGTCTGTCGAAGAACATATTAGTTTTCCCACTTGGCTTGTGTTCTTGCAAGTTACCAACCTGTCTATCTATTAGTGGCCTATGGCCTTTTACAATTTCCTTGATACAGATCTCAGTTGACATCAATGATAATATTGTAACAATCTCCTATATGCCTTTGACATCAATGATAATATTTCCAACAAAGGAATGCATAGTAAAGTAATGCCCAAGAAAATTAGTCCTTGCTGCTTTTTGTGGAAGTTTATTGAGAAGATTTATGAGATTGAAGTTGTCAAAAGGGTTGAATATCTCATTGATATACAAGATATATAATTTGTATCCCTAACATGCATTTGAAGGGTTGGAGACACAATCGGTGGGTGTGCTTCATTAGACAAGGGAGATATAAAAAAAGTAAGAGAAGAGGAAATTGCACAAATCTTGGATATTCATGTAGGCAACAAGACCTAATCGAGTGAGTACAAACTATATCTTATTCTTTGGGAGGGTAAGGAGCTTGAGGATGACTCATAGATTCTTGAAGTTCTTGAAGTTGAAGTAAGGTAACTTGGGTGGTTGAATCTATTTGTCTATGTAGTCCATATTGTGAGCACCAAGCTCACAATATTTCTACGAAGGTTATTTGATGCAAGAGCATGCTTGGTTGGACTAATCTTGCATCACCCAAAAATAGATGTTTAGCTTTTTGCATGTGAACTTATCTTATGCATATTGCCCTATGTTGTAGTAGTTTGTCTTGTGCTAGTTTAATTGTGCACATTGTGTAGTGCTGAGTGACTTTTGGTGTTTTGCATGTTTTGTTGCCTATTCATGCATGGTTGCATAGCTCTACCATGTCCAAGTTCTTTTACATTGGAAACTTCTTGTTGACCCTTGGTGCAACCAATTTGCTACACATGCAATTCACAATGATTAGTCAACGTCATATGTGGGGGATTTGGTCATTTTGTTGGAATTGTTTTGTTAGCTAATGAATTAGATCTTATGATAGAGTGCCAATTTTAGAGTTAGAAATGTTAGTTTGAGCTTATTAAGGAATGATTTGATGGTTCTTTGTTAGTGATACCTTATTGGACAAGCTACCTTTCTGATCGCACATTTATTTTAGTCACCAAATTCTATCCAATGTGGCAGTACAAGTGGCATGCAATATATAATGAGAAGTCATATTCATTGGAATAGGTTGGAAAAGTTAGTTGCATTGTTGTTTGGAGATTGATTATAGTTGCATTGAGTCTCTATACATATATCTATAGAATTGGGTAGCATATCACAATCTAAGTCTGAATATTGGCAACCTTTGTATTCTTTGCATTATTTTTTAAAATTTCGTTTTGCTTCCATTGTTTCTTCCTTGTTTTTCTTTCATTTGGGTGCTTTGTGCACTTTTTTGATGGTTGCGTGTTCAATCCTTGACCAAGCACTACACAAATCGGTGCATGACAATTGTTTTATGAGCTCGCTCTCATTTGTTCTATTTTCAAAAGCTCTACAACTTAGACAGCCGCGACATTGTTTTGTTGAAGCTTCAATTGGTTTGCAAATTTAACCATTGTTTCTAAATAATTCTAATGTCTTAATTTTCAAAGATGTGGGCTACATCAAAAGCTATAATGTTATAGCCTCAACTTTTATATGATCAATGGGGTTACTGATCATTCCATTGTTGGAAATCCGAAATACTCCTTGAGTGGTGGGTAAGACATGGTTCAACTCTTTGTGCTTTCATTTTATTTCTTGGAGTGAAGAAATGCATCTGAGGAAATCCTCTTGTAGGATGCAATGAATGAGCTTTAAGTCTTAGAATTGGATTTCTAAAAATTGATCGTGGTCTCTTCCTTTTCGATACTTGTGTAAAATTAGTAGTGCCCTCACTTTGATAGAAGATTGAAATTGAGATTACATGTGAATTATTGAATCTATTGCTCTACAAAGAAGATTCCCAATGTTTTGGTAGGTCTTGGTTTTAGTGGGTAACCGTTGAAGGTTTCTTCGAATTCTTAATAGAAATGTTGTAACGTCCTCGTCTTTTGAGTGATCACGCAGCAGAATCCACTAGCTTATTTTATTTCCATAAGCTAAGGTGGAGAATTTGAGGGGATAATTTATCAAATTAAATATTAAATCGTTCTTAGTCACATTTTGGACATTGATATTTAATTAGTTGGTCTATTTATTAAAAGCGACTTTATTAAATGCATTGGTAAAATATTAAATAAAAATCACTTTGGAAAAGAAAAATATATTAAAAATCAAAAGTTGTTGAATTAGTTGTTCAACATGTTCCAAAAGCTCAAGGACAAAAACCCTTGGATTTTGGTGGGTTGGACGAAATTCCAACGCCATCTTTAGATGGATTTAATTCAGAATCCGCATTGGGCTACAATGATCATTTCGGGAAGTTTTAGAAATTTTTGAAGTCTTTTTAGAAAAGACAAATTTCGAAGTCTTAATAGAGTCATTTGCAAAGATGGTTTAGGATTTTACCTGATATAGCATTGTCGTGGCACTTCTAGACTTCCACCACTGTAAGGATCGTGGCACTCCTAGAGTTCCGCCACTATAAGGATCGTGTCCCAATTAAATCTCGCAAAATGATCTATACTCAATATCTCATAAAAAGTGATACATCATTAAGTAAATAAAATTACATAACATAACCTCATGTATGTAGTGCATAATCCAGGGAAATGCACATAATATCTGATATACATCATTACAATTTAGGCTCTCAAGCCAGGGAAAGAACTAAATATAAAAACTAGAAGTAATATTATAAATAATGATACAACAACAGTGTGAGGACATAAATAGTATAGTCTCCGACTGCCGCCGACTCTCACAGTCATTCACAAGTCAAGAGGCAAGAACATGGTTCAAGCACTTTTCCACCCTTCCACCCAATTGTTGTGACCATTTCACACACCGCATTGCAAATGGGGACCCCCATTTTACGCTTTTTGCCTCGATGTTGCAACTGCTATCATTTTATTATCTTTTACAATGAGGTCATCATTTTGCTAAGGGTTTCAGGTCAGTTTGCCAAGAGTTGCCCGAGCCAAGTCAGAGTTCATGCTTGAATCAGTGCGTAGACGTCATGGAAGCGCTCAGAAGGCCCAAGAGACGAAGATCGACTGTAAATTCGGCCAATTCTGAGACTTCCTACTTTTTAGGAAAGTTGCTTTTCGATTTTTCATTTTGCTGAGCAAAATAAGCTTAAAATCTCACCGGCAAAGAAAACAGGGATCTGGCATGAAATTTTTGACGGAATGGCTTGAATTTTGGTTTGGCTAGACGAAATTGAGGATGAAATCGGAAAATACACTCTTAGCCAAGAAAAACGAAGAGGAAATCGAAATAGCCATGGGTCGAAAACGAACGGGTTGGAATAAATTAAAATATTTTAATATTTTAATAATTTATTTTCAATGCCTTGGACAAAATCAAATTCGCCAGACAATGTTTTGGAGGAAAATAATTTGTGCCGGCCAGAGATAAAATCCGAAGGGCAAAATTAAATTCACCATGGCTTCAGGAGAGAGAGTGGTAAAAATTCAGGAGAGAGAAAATCTGAATTTGTTTATTTTATTTCTTGCAGGTGGATGACGACGCGAGGCGAGTCTTCAAAGAAGAAGCAAAGGCATGGAATGGAGGCAAGTCTGCTTCAAGCCAGATAGAGTGAAGGAAAAAGGATGGCACAAGCACGAGAAAGTCTGACTTTGCCCAAGCTCAGCATGTCCAAACCTTTTCCGACTTTGCTTGGAGAAGGTATGTCCAGACATCCATAAGATCCGCCAAGTACAATGGAAAACATGATGCAAAGTCCGACCTAGACCAAGAAAAGAAATGTCAAAGTGTTGAGAAGGTTCGCCAAGCATAAAGAAAAGATGGCAAAACCACTAGCAAATCCGACTTTGCTCAACTGAGAAATGGCACAAGCATGATAAAGTTCGACTTCTCCCTAGAAATGTTTGTCCAAAGTGGCTTGAAGTCTGACTTAGGCCGAGAGAGAAAACGTCCAAGCTCATGTGAAGTCCGCCCAAGGAGAGGACGAGAAAATTGGCTAGAAGAATTCACTAAGTGTTGGACGGAAAACAGGAAGGGTGAAGAGGAAAATAAAGAGGAAGTGAATAACATTCTTGTCCAGGGATGGAATTTGTCCTACATAGCACAAGCCAGATTCAGAATTGAAGGCAAATCCACAGGCAAAGTTCGTTCGAGCATGGTGTTGAATGATCCAGATGATGTTACAAAATGAACCTGAATAGCCAAAATTTGGCTAAGTCTAGGAAATACTTCACAGAGGAAATTCCAATTTCCTCCATTGTGGCGAAAGCACAAAGGCATTCTTCTCCAAATTCTAGACACTTGAAAGGAATCCAAGATCAAAGTTAGGAAGGAACAAGCACAACGGACAGAGTTATCGGCAGGGAAAATATTCTAAGGCAAGCACGTGAAGAAAAAATGAAGCAACCAAGGAAGGACATCCAGCACGCTGAGGTGGCGCCTCGTCATCTTCCAACCAATCAAATTGTTCCAAATCAACATGCAACAACTTTCTATTTTATTGTTGATTTATATTTAGCAAAAAGGACAAGTGTCCTCAAATGAAATTTTCTCATTGGTCGAAAGTGACAAACCCTAATTAGGGTTTTATTTTGTAATCTCGGCCGTTGATTTGAAATCAATCTTGGCCATTGAATTGTAATTGGGGAGCCTATAAATTGAGCTCGCCCCCTCATTTGTAAGTGTGGAGACAGAATATGTGTATTGTCGCATTGAGACTATTTTGAATGATAAAAGCTCTTGAGCATGATTTGCCTTGAATAACTTCTTATTGTTGAATAGTAAGCGAGGTTGCATATTCTTCCGCCATAGATTAGAATTAAAGTTAGATTAAGTAGAATTTGCTTTGAAAGTTGTTAATTGAATGAGAGATTGATCGCATTGACTCAATGGTGAAGTGTAGCTCATACTTTTTTCGAATGGATGATTTGCATTCGATTTGTAAAGTTAGCCTGAGCTCTTAAATCGTGGAAGCTTAACTTCAGCCTCATTCGAGGTTTGAAAATTATTCTCACAAACCCCTTGAAGATTGCACCCATTTTGCGTATGTTGTCCAACAGGAGGCGAAACAAAGTGTGGTTTATTTCTCTTCACCGAGTCCTTACTGTCTCTTGAGTTCCTAGGCTTAGACTAGATTCTCTGAACCCTATTCTTTTTGCCATTTTTTTTGAGATCCACCTTGAAAGTCCTAATTGAGAGCCCTTAACGACAAATTCCCTAAATCCTAAACTTGTGAAGATTGTTCTCACGTAAGTCCCCTTGTTCATTACCAGCAAATCACAACGGCCATTGAGCTTATCCACACGTCGAGACCCGACTAAAGAAACCTTGGAATCGCCATATGATCTTCTCGCAATCTTAGCATACGCGGTGGTTTTTCAAGAGAGGATAGAGTGTCTTTGGACATTTTATTCTGATGTTTGGTGGATGATAAAACACTCATCAACACCAACCATGAAGCTTACGCTTCCTCGAAATTCTTCCTAACACGAAGAATACCTGACCTTGCATGGAGTACTTAGCAACTTGGAAACAAAAAGCAAGAGGGAATCCCGGTGCAAGCTTGATGTATATACATGCATTTCTAACATGAACATGCAATGTCTCACATACATGATATGGCAGAGAAATATAATAATTTTGGTAGGTATATTTCATCTATTTCAATGAACACATGGCTTTGGACAAAGCACTAAAAGTATCAAGTAGATCCCAAAAAGAGGATCGACCTTCTCCATTAACCTATATTCGGCACCCTATTCTGGAAGGTAAACCCAACACACAATAGAAAACAGTAACATGCATAATGCTCATGTAAATAAATATTTCCTCTTTCTTTCAGACAAATGTTCAATTGTATACTTTTCATTGTTTTATCTTTTCATGCCTAATTAGTAAAGTAATCGGCGATATGCAATCCATTTCTTACATGCAACCATTTTATCATGCATTTCTAAATATAGTTGAAAATGTGCAACTATTTCAATTGTATGCATTAATTAATGAAAAACTCAATCTGATTGCTATCAAAAATTCAGAATATAACAAACAGAAGATATATTACAATTTTACTGTAGATTCTTTCTCATAAATACAAACACCTTCCAGCACTCTCAGATTTCATTGTTGCAGAGAATAAGGAACAAAACTAATGATCTCAGATTGCACAGAGTTTAGATTTATGGATATTCTCGAGTTACTTCAGTCCTGATTTAAAACTTGGCTTAGCAACCTAAATGAGATTTGTACAAGGTCTGGTATAAAATAGAGTTGAAGACAGCAACTGAGATTTTATTGGTACATAACCTACCTATTCTTCCTATGCCACGGTTTACCAAGGAAGTAGGTTTGCAGGAAAGGAAATAGCATATAGGCGAGTAAAGGTCATTTATTTAGTTTTGCTGCGACCTTAACCTATCCACAAAAAACTGACTACAGTTTAAAAAACAAAAACAAGTTCCTACAACCACTGCTTCAAACTTATTCAAGAAAAGAGCTACAACAGACCTGTTGTGACCTTTTCACACATCGCCCCATTCAAAATGGGGACCCCTAAATTTTTGCTCCATTCTGGTCTTTTGGCTTTGGTTTTTGTCTCTCTCTCTCTTTCTGCTTCTTTTCTGCTATCTGCTTTCCGGGGATGCTCCCGTCTGCGAGCTTAAACGTAAAATTTGGCCAAGTCTGATATTAGGGTTTCACCTCTTTAGATTGCTTTAGGGTCAAATTGAGTTGGTTGGTCAACTTTTGAGCCTTGCACTGCTGTTACGACACTTCGGGTGGACTCCCTCTGAATTTTCACTGAATTCTGCCAACTTTCTATTTTTAGTAAGTGTCAGTTTAGGGTTGATCTTCTCAAGATTTTCACACTTTGGCAACTTCGTTACATTCTGAACACTTCGAGTTCACTTATGGAAAAATTTGAGCAAAAACGGACGACTTGCTATTTTTAGCAGTTCAGCTTCCAGAGCAAATTCCAGGGTTTACATGTTACATTTTCTGATGCATGTCCTGAGATTCTTTGTGGGTTTTTCGAGACCTTCGCAGTGATATGACATGCAAAGCAGGACAACGACTTTCAGCATTCAGCCTTCGGAGGCCGATATTAGGGTTTGCATGCAGATTTTCTCAGCGCATGTCAGCATATTCTTTATGGGTTTTCCAAGACCTTCGCAACGATGTAACATGCAAGTGGAACTGGTCACTTTTCAAAAACTTACTATTTTTAGCCAGTGCTTGCATGTTGATGATTTTTCTGGGTTTTTCTGGGTTTTTCAAGATCCCTCAAGCAGTGTGACATGCAAAGTCATCCAGTGATTGGTCGATCACTTTTTCGGCCATTTTCTATTTTTAGCAGGTACCTCTTTGGCAGCTGCCCAGCACTTCTGAACCACGAACTATCGACATGCAACAGAAACGAGGTCAAACAGAGCTCATTTGAGGAACATGCAAGAAAATTAGGGTTTCGAGCTTCAGGGCTAAAAATGAGGAATCAGGCGTCAAAAAGTCCGAAACTGAAGTATCCACCATGATCAGCATCCTCCAAGGAGTTTGCTGGCAAAATTTGAAGACAATCAGAGCACTTACTATTTTTAGTAAGGCATTCTCGACACGGGCTATAAATAGAAAGTCAATCTCGGGCGCCTGCGCAGACATGCAAGTTTACCAACAAGGAGCACGCTGTTCAAATTTCAACTCGAACAGAGCTAAGGAAGTCTCAAAAACAGGCACTTACTATAAATCAGAAGCAGCTATAAATAGCAGGTCAACATCAAGTCTCAATATGAATAGGTCAAACATGTGATGAGGACCCCTTGGCGCGAATTTCAAGACAAACAGAGTTGCAGAGAATGGAGAATCAGACACTTGCTATTTTTAGCAGGCATGGGCAGAGAAATTAGGGTTTCCTAGAATCAAGGGCGGAACAGGACAGTCAAGTAGAAGCAACATCCAGCCACAGTCGTTGCACTTCAGGCAGTTAGTACATAAAATTTGAGGACTTTATGAGCAATTACTATTTTTAGCAGGTTGCTAAAAATAGCAGGTGCAGACAGGCATCTGGCCCCGACAGCACAATCACACCACGAAGTTCAAAACAGGGTGAAAATCAGGCCTTTCAGAGTCAGAAGTCAGTTGAAAGCACGAAATTCAAAGAATTTTCTAAAAATAGAAACTCAGGGCAAATTAGGGTTAGCAAGGGAAAATCACCCTAAATCTGGCAAAGGGCATGAAACACGTCAAAATTGATAATTTTTCAAATTCGGCACCAAAACTTGCTATAAGAGGCTGAAGACTTGAAAATTCGCCTAAGGCATTAAAATTGAAAGCTCAATAGGTCAAATGCGCCCAAGAGGTGTTGGATGAGAAAATTCTCTATGTGTGAAAACTAAAAGTTACCCCAATAAAATGCGCCCAGAAAACTAAAAGCTCCCCATGCTATTTGCGCCCCTGAGCATTGAAGAATAGAAAATTCTCTATGTGTCGAAATTGAAAGCACCATGGGTGAAATGTGCCCCTCTTTGAAAGAGCTTCAAAAATTTTTTCTAAGTGTCGAAACTAAAAGCTCCTCCTGTGAAATGCGCCTTTGGGCTTAGAGTGATAAAATTAAAAGCTTAGTCAATCATTTGCGCCCCCAAGTGAAAGGTAACCCTCTTGTATGCGCCCATGAAAGGAAGAGTGAATCTTTAAATTTCTAAGTCATAAAAACTCGATGCCCAAGGTATGAAACGCGCCTTGCTTCACAATGAGAAAGCTGGAAAATACACTAGGGCGTGGAAATTAAAATCTAAGCCTCTCATTTGCGCCTTAGAAGGAAAATGACTTAGAAGATTTCGAAATTGAAAGTCTACCATAGCAAGTGCGCCCTTGGGGAAAGATTGAAGCTCTAAAAATTCTAAGTCTGGAGAATGAAAGCTTGACATGCCATTTGCGCCTCAAACTGAAAGTGCCTACTCCAATATGCGCCTCAGAGATGAAGATGGAGTTTTAAAATTCAAAGCTTGACATGCCATTTGCGCGCCACTTCAAATTGAAATCAAACCCTTGCATATGCGCCCAAGAACATTAACTCCCAAGTGCACTTTCAGAAGGAATGTTGGAAAACGAGATTTGTCCAAGTAAAGAAATTAAAAGCATGACCATGGATTTGCGCCTGATTTTGAGGGGGTAGAGGTCCGAAATTTGGCTAAGCCACAAAATGAAACTTCACTCACCTAAATGCGCCTAGCCTGAGGAGTAAGTTAAAAAAGTTCTAAGTGCACAAATTAAAAGCTTCATGGGTCAAATGCGCCCCACTTTGGAGGAAGAATTTAAAACTTGCCCAAGTCATAAAATGAAAGCTCGACCTATTGTGCCCCTGAGGATAAAGGACTTCGAAATTTGACTAAGGTGTGGAATTGAAAGTCACTCCTGTGATTTGCGCCCCAAACTCAAAGCTCCCCCTATGATTTGCGCCTAAGCTTGAAGAGTTTAAAATTTGCCTAAGTTAAAAATTTGAAGCAGGTTACCCCAAATGCACCCTCCTTGGATTAGGAATGGAAAAAGTTCTAAGTGTCATAATTTGAAAGCTCCATAGCTCATATGCGCCCAAGCTTGAAGAGCAAAATTTTTATCAAATTTTCAAGAATGGAACCTCAAACATAGATTTGCGCCTGGCATTGAAAGGAAAAAGCTAGAAGCTTGAGAAGTAAGTTGAAAGTCCAGAATGCCAAATGCGCCTCAGGTCAAGGAGGGTGATTGAAAATTCGCAGTCTTTAAAGTGAAAGCAAGCAAAACCCAAACGCGTCCAAGATCATGGGGAGAGATTCAAAAATATTCTAAGGCACACGAACTGGAAGCATCAACAGGCAAATGCGCCCATGAAGGAGGAGAATGGATTTTAAAAATATTCTAAGTCCGAGAATTGGAAGTAGGGGGTCTCATTTGCGCCTGGAAGGAAAGAGGTGATTTAAAACTGAAAGCTTACCCTCTTGTTTGTGCCCAGCCAAGAAGGCTAAGGGTAGAGGCGTCTAAGTCATTTAGATTTGCGCCTGGATTCTTCTAAGTACGAAAATTTGAGGTAGAACACATGAAATGTGCCCCCTTTTACCTGAATAATAAATTGAGGATATATTCTAATTGCTACGAATTTGGAGATCAACTCTTCGTATGCGCTTGGAGGAGTTAAGAGAATGAATTTAAAAGTTGGAAGAGGATATCGAAATTGAAAGCTCACCCTTGGATATGCGCCTTGAAATGGAGAGGATATAAAGACGTCCAAGGTATTTAAAATAAAGACACAGGTGTGATATGCGCCTAGGGAAAAAATTATTTAAAATTTTTGACTAAGGCGTTGAGAATAAAGCCCATGGTGAGAAATGCGAAGGGTTGAAAAGGGAAAATTTAAATTTTCCTAAGGCAAATGTTAAATGATAAAATTTAAAAGTTGATTTTCGCCTTGGATATTAAGTGGGTGACGGATGAATATTAAACGTTGAAAATTGATGGCATTTAAAATTTTCAAAAGGCATTTGGAAGAAATAAAAAATTTCTCTAGTCAGAGAAATAAATTAATTTAATTATTTTTATTATTTTCCTAAGTCAAATTTAAAAAATTCCCCCTTTAATTTGGACCCATAAATTTTAAAATTCGGACGATTTTAATCGTGGGGAATTTATTTTGGATTAATTATGGACGGAAAATAAATTGTGCCTAGCCATTTTAAAGTGCTGACATCGATTCTTCACGGACGCTGGTGAAATAAATTAAATGGCATTTAAATTAAATTTTATATTTTAAATATGCCATTTTAAAACAGTGAGATTATTTTAAACCAAAGTAAAGTGATTTTTCTCGAAATTACTTTAGTTAGCTGGAAGTAACTGGCTGTCGGGAGGGAAATTTTAAATTCAAATTGAGGAAAGAATCTCCCAAAATAGCAAATTGCTATGACGACTGTATGACGACTGTAAGACGACTGGAATATTCTCTTTTAAATTTAGAAAATGTCTAAGTCATGATGAAGAGAATTAATGGCATCTGCTAAAATAAGCACCAGCTTTTGGTTATAAAACTTCGAGGATTTTCAGTTTCATTTCACAAGATTCGAAGCTGAGATTTGTGCTGGAGAGTTGAACGAGATTGTTAAGAATTATTCTGAGGTTTTCGTTGTGAGGCTGATTTAATTTCTTTGAGAGCTGAAAGTGAGAGTTGCTGAAGAAGTTGATTTATTTCTCTGAAGTCGAAATTGCTTGGAGTTGTTGGAGATTGATTTTCTGAGTTGCTGAAACTCAAGGTTGCTGAGATTTAAAAATCTTCCGAAGTTGCTGGGTGTTGAGTTCGCTTTTTCTCAAGAAGTTTGAATTTCTCAAGATTTGGAGTTGCTGAGGATGGCTGAAGGACGAAAAGCTGATGTTGGTGGAACAAGCAAAGCTGGAGCTAAGGCTGGAAATAATGAAGCTATCAAAGAAAACGCCTCCAGGTAGGCGATCATCAAGAGCTTAAAGAAATCTTTTATTCCGGAGTCAAAGATTGTGTCAAAGTTCGGGAATGTGACGGACACCAACCTTGGGTCTTTCAACCTCGAGGCCTTCATGTGAAGGATATATGGGCAAGGTGGCAATCCTCCAACGGAAGTATCGTGTTGGCGTAAAATCTAACACCTCTGGAGTGCAGGTTTGTACGGACAGCTATGTACACTACGCAATGAGTGCTCTTCAAATTAGGAGGGGAAGCTCCCTCGTTGTGCTGGAATGCATGAAAAGAAAAGTAATCTAAGTCCTATCTTTTGTTCTCACCGAAGAGGCACAAGGTTAAGAAATCAGAAGAACGCTAGAAGCTAAGGATTTCTGGTTTCGCGATCATTAACTACAACTAACCTATCTACTTTAATTCATCCAATTTCCTCAAGAAAACAGAGCATGAGGAAATGGAGCAGTGGTTTGACTAACTCCGACGATAAACGAAGTTTAGATTCTCTACTTTAAGGCAAGGTGGCGAACTATCATCCTTCAATCTAAATGCTTTTGGGCAATAAACAGATTTAAGAATTTACCATGACGATCTTATGAAACCCTATGTGGCATAACACTTGATCGAAATAGTAAAGACTTCACAAACAACTTTATCACCACAATCTCACGAAACCCTATGTGGAATAACCCTTGATTATAATGATAAAGATTCACAAAACAGATTTATCACCGTAATTTCTCAAAACCCTGTGTGGCATAACGATTGATCACAATGGTAAATATACATAAAACAGATTTATCATCTCAATCTCTTGAAACCCTATGTGGCATAACAATTGACCTCAATGGTAAATATGCACAAAACAGAAAGAATTCACCATTACAATCTCTTGAAACCCTATGTGGCATAACAATTAATCGTAATAGCGAAGACACATGAACAAATACCAAAAGAGCAATATTGAGGGCAAGGTAGGCACAGCATATATTTCTCTCTCAAGCAAAAGTTATTTACAAATGAGCAAAAGCTCTTATTTATATACATCAAGGTGTAGGGAACTCTAAAATCACCTTGTGTTCACTACAGTTCTTGCAATGCATGCAAGTTATGCGCCTAACCCTAATGAAGTAATCCATAATAAAGTAACTGAAAGCTACCATCGCTAATCGGGTATTAAATAACTCCAGAATGGACCATGTGCAAGCATGCACGCCCTATTTAAAGCCGGTTAATCGACACTACCTTCAGCTTAACCGAAACCCTAACCCTAACTCCCCGTGGTTGATAATTCCAAGGATGAGATAAGATGTGTTAAGTCAGCAAGTAAACTCAAGACTGAAAGTCGAGTTAACTGCTGTTCAGGACTCAACCCTCGAAATTAACTGCAGGTTCCAACTGGCAGATCACTCCATGTCAACTCGGTCTAACACTTCGACCAAGAACTCATCGATCTCTCTGTCTTCAGGCACTTTGATACTGTCTAAAGCAATAATCTATCTCTTCAATTCTTTGTCGCCCTCTTTTACTGTATGCATGCATTCTTTGATATTTTCAGCCGCTTTCTTGAAATTAACTAAAATTGTTGAAATGTGATCCAACATAGACACCATAGAATCTCTATCAAGATATCACGAACAAGCTTCTGAAACTCAGTTTGTACAACCTCGAGATCAGCATAGATACCATTTTCACAAAGATAATGGCACAAGATCTGAGTTACCGGGTTCGGTTTTAACTGGTTCGGTTCGAGAACCCGGTTCGTTCGATTTTTTTGGGTTTGGGTTCTGCTCAGTCTGGGTAATACAAAAACATATAAAATCAGAAATATATACATATTTGCAGCAGTAATTAAGTTCAGAATACACCTCCATATTAATAGTCAAATAACATAGCAAAAATACACCACCACTTTATACTCAAAAGTCAAATGTCATGATATAGAATTATAAATTAAAGTTTACAATCAGCCATTAATAATTAATAATTATTGATCATTGATCAATCTGAATCATCTGGGTCATTAAAAAAAGCAGCATCATTAGCATCATTAGATGCTAAATTTTGTGTAGAACCACAAATAGCATTAGTGGCACTCGCACAAGCACTGCCACTAGCACTAACAGTACCGCTCTCATGCTCAGTAGTAGCTGCTTCAGGCTGATAGTCATCATCAATATCAAGTGCAGCGAAGTGACTTGTGGAAGCATCCAAGTCAAGCTGCTCTGGCTCAATATCCCACCTCCTTGTGTCTCCTTTGTAAGAACTATCCTTGTGTGTAAGGAGGCGCAAGTTTGAATGCACATACACCAAGTCCTCAACCTTTTTTGAATGTAGCCTATTGCATTTTATTGAGTGGATGAAGGAGTATGTGCTCCAATTCCTCTCAGAAGAGGATGAACTAGCAACCTATTAAGACCAAATTAAATTAATAAATAGTTAAGAGTTACAAAAATTAACTAAACAAAATTATTAATTAAAATTTAAAATTAAAATTACAAATATAAATTATAAAACTTACTTGGGATAAAAAATTTATTGCAATAGGTTGGAGGTGCATGTATTCTTGCCCATGGAAGTACCACCAACTATGAGCAGCCACCCTACACTTGTCTCGAAGAGCATCCATATTCTGATCAACACTCCCAGAGCATGCAAAAGCCATAAACTCAGCCCTCACTCGATCACGTTGGTAACGATCACTGAAGATTCTACGAATTGCTGCCTTGTACCCTTGGGCCACTTCACCATCCCTATATGGAGCAACTCTTGATGAAGTAGAAAGTATCTCAGGGCTATAATATTTGGGAGTCAATGCAAAAGCGAGAAGATGCAAGGGAGTGGTCATTTTGTTCCATCTATCAACCATGATTTCCTGTAGCTCTTTGAAGAATCTTTCTTCAGGATCTTCCTCTTTTGCATTGATGATGGATCTCATCTTCTCAATCATTGAGTCAATACCATCATATACTTCGCCCAAACAAGGTCTATCCAAGTCAGTGTAACGGATCATGCTCAGTATGGGCTTGGTGAAACTGACGAGATACTCAACACGATCCCACCAACCATCATCTAGGACCCTTTGCTTGATCCTATTTGCCCTTTCATTGCTAGATTGCCTCCATACAACCCAATTAGGGCTGATTCCCATGGCACATAGTGCCTCACGAACCTTTATAAGTCGTCTCAACACAATTGTGTTGGAGGCAAAACGGGTCTCGGCAACCTGTTTGAAAATCAAAATTAAAATTAAAATATAATTTAAATATAAAAATCAAAGTTTAAAAATTAAAATTAAAAGAAAATTCAAAAATTTAAAAATATTGAGAATTAACTTACCTTCAACAACTCCAATTTAGAGAATTGTCTAAACATTCCTTGCGCCATATGGTGGTTGGTGACAAACATTTGGATGTCTTCGCCCTCCGCATACACCTGTTTGATCCATTCAATTTTGGATCCAATTTTTTGTAGCATTAGATTGAGGGAGTGGACAGCACAAGGTGTCCAAAAAATGTGTGGATACTTCTCAACCAATAACCCAGCAGCCCTACAATTTTTGGCATTGTCGGTTACAACTTGCACAACATTTTGATGGCCCACTTCTTCAATAGCTTGGCAAAGGATGTCAGCAATAAATGGACCATCTTTCACCTGTCCTTCACAATCCACTGCTCTCAAAAACATTGCCCCTTTGGGGGACACAGCAATAACATTGATCAATGGGCGATTTCTTGCATCTTTCCATCCATCAGAAACTATGGTCACCCCTGTTTCGATCCACGAATCCCTTATGGGCTTCAAAGAGTCCGCTACATGTTTCACCTCTTTCTCCAATAAGGTGCAACGCACCTTCTCAAAACTTGGGCCCTTATACCCCTTTGGAGCCTCATTAATAGATTTCACCATTTTTTGCCAATATGGTGAACGAACAACGTTGAATGCCAATCCATTGGCATAGACACATCTTGCTATGTCTTGATCAACAATCTCTCTTGCCTCATTTTGAAATGAAGCTTCCAACGGTCCCTTAGATCTTTTATTTGAAGAGGGCATGGTTTGCTCTTGAGGGATGTCCATAAATGGATGGCTTTCTGTAGGTGGAAAATAAGATGGTGTAGGGGGTTTCATGGATCGAGATCCTTTCTTCAAAGGATGGCTTGTTTTACCACTGGTTGTTTTTTGGTCTGCCTTTTCTTGCTCAGCAATATATTTCAACACTATATCTTTTGGAATGCCTTCGTTGTTTTCACCTGGACAATTTTTGATGCCTGTTTCAGGGATCCCGCACAAATGCCCTTTTACTCGACTGTATGAGCTCGAATATTGAACATTGCAATGACTACAAATCCAAATATATCCTCCACCACCTGGAAGTTGCCGAACCATTTCTACATATTTCCAAAGGGGAGAGGTTGGGTTTATTTTGAAACGAGATTGGATTGAGCCTGAGGAGGTACCGGTTGCCATTGTAATACGGAATAGTGAATACCTAAGGCACAACATATTGACATTTTGGTATTGATTCATTGAATTTGAAAGTAAAAGACTTAATTAATTTCAAAAAAATGAAAAAATTGAACATGTGTTATAGACATTTAGAGGAATGAAAAGTAAAACAAAACAATAACTAAAAAACAAAACAAAAGAGTTGAAGTTCACTTGTGAAAAAAAATGTAAAAAAAATATTATCAAAAAACTTCAAAAAACCTACCTCTTTTGAAGAAATCTTGCTCTACGATCTTCTTAGCAACAAATAGACACTTGCAAGTGCTTAGGAATAGCACAACAATCAACTTTGAACAATCTACGATCAGCCTTCAAGTCTATTCCAGCTTGTGCAAGCAAAAGAGAAAGTTCAGCAATGGAGGCAAAAAATTCTTTTTTCTCATTCACAAATTGGTAAATGAGTTTCACTTTACCTATTTCATGTTTTTGAGGCAAGTATTAGGGTTAGAATTAATAAAAAAGTCCCTAAAAGTCAAAAACGAGTCAAGAAAATCATTAAAAAATGAAAAAAAATTTGGAAAAACGCGCCCAGGCGCGGAATTGAACCCGGGTTCGAACCGGGTTCGAATTTT
>VDFB02104459.1:0-26130 GCA_007258455.2 Sequoia sempervirens | reverse complement strand
TGTTGTACCCAAAATTAATTTTTTGGCATTCTGTGTAAATTGAGCTAAATCTTGTTAAAATGCCATGTTAAGTCAGTTTTAGGTCAAACCAATCATAGAATCTTGATGGGTTTCTGTCAAGGAACACGTGCAAAATTCTGAAATTTTGAAAATTAGGGTTTTTTCCCCTATTTTCAGGGAAATCCCCCGAAAATAGGACCTTCCCAGAAATGATCGAAAATGATTTTGATAGGCTTAAAAAACTTCACGATCACATCGGTCAAGTCAGAATCATCAAAAGACATGTTTTACTCTGGTGGGTCTATTTCTCTTTTTCAAGAACAAAGTTAAGAGCTCCACAGCCATTAATGGCAGATTGGCCAGTACCAGGTGCTGAAAGTTAAATTCCAAAAGCTTCAACGACGCAACCATGGCGGAAAAGGTCAAAAATAATGCTGTTTGATGAAGGAGATTCCTGAAAGTGAAAAAGGTCAAAATTTGACTAACTCTGGAGATGTTACGAAGGGGAGAATGCCCACATGTTGAAAAGGCGCCTTTTTCAAGCAGGGGCGCCCATGATCTTTGAAGGTCAAATAAAGTCAGTAAGATCATCCGAAGCGGTCATTCTCAATGTTTGATTGCTGACTCAACAGTGAAACAAATATCCAGATCATCCGATGAATAGATCACTAGCAACTGCTGACGAAGCAAAAAGAGGCAGTTGAGGAAACATCAAGAAACCACAGTTGACGACAAAGTTCTAAGGAAAAAGAGCCTTTCCAAAAGAAAGCCGCCCTTCTTTCTTGACCTCCAGATGCTGACCAATGACAAAAGGCTTCCTAGGATATCTTTCTCAGCCCAAGTAGATCTCGTAAACGCAACTGCAAGCATCAACATCTGTCAGAGCAGTCAACAGATAATTTGGATCAAAGTAGGCAACTTGTCAGATGAAAATAATCCAGCTAAAAGGCAAAAGCGCCCTTTTCAAGGAGAGGCGCCCTTGAATAAAGGAACCCTAATTTGAGATTCAGATTTCCTGAAGACAGTCATTTCTGGCGAAGCAGAGCTAGGAACCTGATAAGACATCAAGTGAAAACATCTGACTCTCCAATCAACGAGAAATCCAGTTCAAGGCACGGGAGGTCATTTCAAATAAGCTGAAGAACGAAGATTGAAAAATCACTAAGGCATTGGCAAAAGCGCCCTTTCTTGGGAAAGGCGCCCATTCTTTTGGAGCCCTAAACTCAGTTTTTATCAGGCAGTCTCCCAAGCACTTCTTTCCAGTATGGATCCAGCTCCGCAGTGAATGTGTCTGTGACGTCTCAGGGTCAACAAACAACGCTAGATTCAGGATCAAACAGGGGGTTTTCAGGAGAGAAAATACTAAAAAACTTGCAAAAGATGAAAAGGGACGCCTAAAAGAAGTCAGAGGTCATTTGTTGACTAAAGTCAAAAGCTTTTTGAGTTAAAGTTGGCTAAAACGCTCCACGATTGCTGGAAATCACCTTTTTAACTTCAGATCAAACTCAAATCACCTTTTGAGCTTGTGTTAGGTCCCCAAATTTGTGGATCTGAAGCACAAACATATATATTCAAGGAGATGGCGTCCCCTTTTCATTATTTCATTGCAGATTCAAAGATAAAACAGCCACAAGCTCTCAAGGACGCCATTGAAGATCTGAAGGAGGTTTTCATCCGTTCTTCATTTTTATTTGCAGATCTGAAGCAGGAAAAGATTGCCATTTTAAGGATTGGGTCAGAGATAGTTTTTTGAAGATCAGATAAAACTTCCAATCCACCTTCTGTCTTTTTCCTCTCTTCTTGTCTTAGGTTTTCTTGCATCTGACAAAAAAAGCAACAGGCTACATCAGATCAGATCAACTGGGTATATTCAGCATCATTTTCCGGAGAAACCCATCTCGACAAATTTTCCAAAATCAGCAAACTTGCTGCCCCTATTTTTGGGGGTTTTTCCGAAAAAGTTTCAGAATCCAAATTCTGAGGAACTGGGTTTGTTCAGCATTGAAGCACGAACAAAACCCATGTGCCATATTTTTTTCCGAAAAAATACTTCTCGGCAGGGCGCTATTTTTAAGGGTTTCCGAAAATCATCTGAACTAGGTCAAGCTTACAGTCAATCTTCAAGTTTTTCAGGATGCAGTACTCCCAAGTGCAATACGAGACCAAGACGGTCTTACTCCATGATTACCTGAAAACAGTTGACACAAATCTGCACCAAGTAAATCCAGTGGTCGATTTGGAGCAGCTAGGCATGAATCAAATAACATTGCAGAATATCGAAGAATCCGGGTTGCTACAGGGCGCATCAATTCCCATCACACTACAAAGCGTAGAGCTTGTAATTGCTTGTATCAAGCATTACAACCCTACCACCAGAGAAATCAGAGCAGCAGATGGAAGAATTGTTTGCAGTTTAAAGCCTCAGGATATCGAAAGATGTTTTGATATTCCATCACATCCTAACAGCAAAGTCATATCATTGACGGAATGTGAAAAAGCATTTGAGACAGCTAAGGACAAATGTCAAAGGATTATGGCCGAAAAATGGCTAAAAGTGACAAAGGCAAACTTGCCTAAGCCGTTGGGACGAGGAGAATGCAAAGATGAGTACGCAGTGTTAATCACTCTACTCAATAGAATCACTGGAGAAGAAGATGGTCGTCAATTTCAGCCATGGATGTACTATGTCATCGCTAAAATCATTGGCAGAAGGGAATACTATGACTGGGCCACTTTGATCAGTGACACTCCACCGACAAATCACTAGGTATCTGGAAGCTCATAGGTTCCACATGTGCTCTTACCTGGTATACTTGATCGCCTTCCAAGGTGAATTCAGGTTATTGAACAATGTGGGAACCTTAGGTGTGCAGAAGGTTCACGAACATTTCACACGTCTTGAGTTTACTCAAGCGGGAAGGCACTTCAAGAGGACAAGTGATCACTTCACTATGCACACAATACGTGAGCTTAACCATGAGATGCACGTGCGTATTTCACAGATAGCCAGAGAGGCAATGGCGGATTGGGCAGATTGGTTCATCCAATTTCCTACGTTCTCCTACATACGCGTCTATGGCTACATTGGCCACCCTGCCATGCTACCAAGATACCCTTCAGATAGGGTAGTCTTCATGGAATTCCTGAGACAGTTGTCCGAGGTTCATATCCACTTGCGCTTGAAGAGGAAGACAGCTGTTAACTTTCCCGTTGAAATGGGACTGTATAGATGTGGATTCTCGGCAGATGCTAAGATGATGAGTCAAGAAACAGCGAGGTTTAACCTCAAGTATCTCATTGATAGAAGATCCTATGATCCCAGGGGACTCTATGCAGCACACCTTGAGCAACACTCGTCACATAAGTCTTCTATGGAAGATTATTGGGTGAATTGTAAAGACGAGTATGAAGTGCGGAGAAGGAACTACAGCAGATTCAGACTCACACAAATTGCTGATTTCATGTCAGCAGACATTGAGGGCCTATCAGATGATGAAGGAGAAGTCATTCTCCCCTCATTCTTCGCAGATTCAGTTGACTCTCAATCGCTCCCGAGAGTGGATTGGTATGCCAAAGAAGACACATCTATAGAAGAAAGAACGAGTAGAGTGGTTAGAAATAGCCAACTCTATCTCGACAGCAAGAAGTCTAGGAAGGTGATACCAGAGAGAACAGAGCCGCCACAGGTTCAGTCTACACCACCTTCCACTTCAAGAAGGAAACCTAGACAGAAACAATGGTGCAATCCTCCCCGAGGGATGAGGATGTCAAAACCAAGAACACAGAGGACACCAGTGGAGAAAGCCACACATAGTCCTGACATAATCATGGGTATTGCTGCCCCAGAACAAAGAGTAGAGACTGCTATCCCTGATTCAGCAGACGTTATCACAGAGGAACCAGCAGCAGTAGTTGTTGAAGAACCAGTGGCTGAGCCAATGGCAGAAGCAACGACAGTAGAAGCAGCAGCAGAGACGGTGCCTGTTATGGAAACAGAACCGCCTACATCACCAGTGTCACAGCATACACAAGTCCTCATCGACTTGGATTTGCCACCGAGAGACATTGCTCCAGCACAGTCTCACACATCTAGCGTTCAAGGGCCTCACGTCCCTCCTAGTGAAGTTCGCCGAGATTCTATTTGGCTCGAAGGCTTCCTAGGAAGGAAGAGGGAGAAACCCTCCTATGAACTTGACTTTACCGAATTCGACCACGGCTCACAAGACATGCCGGCGAAAAGGTTGAAGAATCAAGTTCACATAGAAAGGAATGCAGAATGTGAGATCATCATATAGACTGCCGCTCCACCAGTAGAGAAAAGCATACACGAGGTTCAAGTAGGGGACTACACTTTGTCTCAACTTAACCTCGGGAAGACGACACGACAGGTGGAGGCGGATCTTCTCGGAATAGCTTCGGTGAGCGCACAAGAAAGAATGGCCAAGGATGGTAAAGAAAAGGCAGCCGTAAAGGCTGAAAATCAGAAACTGAGGTCTTACATAACCAGCTTGATACATGGCACACCAAACGTCTCAGCCTTACCAGCAGGACTACTAGATCTCCCCGCCGAACAGAATCATCGGCAATTGTTAACATTCGGCAAACACTTGAGAAATCAGGTGGAAGAGTTTGTTCTCAAGGGTAGATGCGTACTGGGAAACCTATACCAGTTACGAGATAGAGCACATGAACTTCGTGTGGAGATCCAGCAGTCGGAACAGAAGATTGCAGAAAAGAGGCTTGAAGACGAAAGCACAATTGCAGATTTGCAATTAGCATATCAATCAGTATACTCTGAGGAAAACAAGCAACATCTTTTTGCTTGGAAGGAACAATTAGCGTACAAGGTGAAAGCCTACGACGCTCATTCAGTAGAGATGATTGATTACAGAAGGGTGGTTGCCACTATTATCAACTTCACAAGAATGTTGGTAATATCTTTCCCTTGCATGGAATATCAGCGTGAAGGAGGAGAATATGTCGAGTTGGTGACTGTACAGAACCAGTTCAGAGATGTCATCCGCAGTACCTTTCTTGATGATCCAGAGGGTTGCAAGCTGGCTAAGGTAGCAGCTTTATCAACCAAGTTAGAAGAGGCAGCATCTCAATGCATTGACTTCGGAAATCAGCTCACAACGGGTGAGATCATGCTTCGACGCCACGTCATCATTCTACGGAGCATTAACTCCCCAGAAGTTGATGAAGTCAACCAATGGATAGAGACACTGTTGATTAATGGCGAGCTATAAATGCACCAGAAAAGGACGCCATACACCCTCCAAGTGGCATTCATGAGACTTGAGTTGACTTGATGCTTCTTTCCAAGTCAACTCAAGGTGCTATTAAATGTAGTTGGAGTTAACTTGATGCTTCTTTCCAAGTTTAACTCCAATTTCCTTAAATCATGCATTGTCAGATCCCACTGATTAAGGATGTCTGATTGGCTTCCATGATCCGTGGATCTTAGATCTCCACTAAATGTGGATGTCTATTTTGGAGGGATACTTACATTAAAGTTCACCCTTAGTTTACTTTCAGTCAACTGAAGTAGTTTCCAGTTGACTCTTTGTTTACTTTCAGTTAACTGAAGTAGCTTTCCAGTTAACTGCTTGTTCCCCCTTTTTAGGAATAAATCTTGCTAATTGATTTGCAAGAACTCATTGTTAACTCAAGGAGATTTTTGGGTTACCCACTCCTTTGAGTTCTATAAATAAGAGCCTTGGGCTCATTATTTGTTTAACCTTTACTTGCTATGCAAAATTGCTGCGCTATTGTTGCCAACAAGCTTTGAAAGCGAATATTTGTTCACTCTTGGATGAGAGTTCGTTGGATGATTGTAATTGTGCATGATTTCGTGCCTTTGCTCTCCCAACTTTTGTAGTTCGTTGATGAAGCTTTGAAGAGGAATATCAGAAGGCGTTTGCATTTTGATCATCTTATTTGAGTTATGTCTACGTCTTGTGTTTAATAGCTTGTTGTCTCATTTCCCTCCTCGGATAGGAGTCCCTCCTCCTTGGATATTTGTTATTGACAGTTATCGTTTGATGTTGTATAATGTATTGACTTCCAAGCCATACTTCGGATAGGAGTCCCTCCTCCTTAGCAAGCTCGTTGGCCAAAGCATCGTGATTTTGTTGTTTCTAGTAAACTATTTCTTAAAGCTCATACCTCGGATAGGAGTCCCTCCTCCTTGGCAGATCTCAGATCTAGTTTACCGTGTAGAGTGTTTGCTTGTACCAACCTTATCCCGGTGTATACCCGAGAGTTCAGAGCCTCGGTCATATCCTCTGGAGACGGTGAATTCAAGTGATCCAACCATCCCATTCCCACTCCTTTACCCTCATGCTCTGTTCATCTTGAAGGTATTGGATAGATAGAAGCTAGTTAGTCGTAGTTAAGATCTGCAAAAACCAGAGAAAAGCTTAGCTACGGCACATTGTGTTTGTGCACCCTTGTGTCCTGCCGCTGAAGCATAAAAAGATAGGAACTTAGTTAAACATTTCCCTTCCCTACGCATTGCTCCCAGCAGAGAGGGACTTCTCCTCTTTAAATAACGAAGAAGTGTTGCAAAACATTTGAAATAGCTGAACGCTTACAATCAGCACTCCAGAGGTGCTAATTTAAACGCTTCAACATGGTTCACAATTAAAAAATATTATATGGAGCAAAAGAACTAAATTTCCAGAATTGCCAACAGAAAATTGGTTAGATTTTCAAACTGAAGATTTTGTAGAGTAAAACCTCTATAATTATCACTTCCTTTGTAAGAGCTTCATGCACAGTACATTTGGTTCATTAATCCCTTTTAAAATCTTCACAGCTTTAAATTTTGTTTCCTCCATAGAAACTGTGTACAGTCAATCCCTTTAATAAATATGTTTCAAATATAAATAATGCAACTAATTTCTTTTATTTATATCTATTGAGACACTGATAATCTGATTACAATTAGGCCAGGGTTTCAGTTCTGATGTACTTCGGGCAAGGAGTGGAACTATGAATTTGAACCAAAAAGGTTTGAGAGGAAAGGAGAAGATGAGAAAGTCCACCCTGGAGAAAGGCATCTAAGTCTTCTAAGGCAAAATACGTATTGAGTTCTATGAAGAAATATTGAGTGCATATCATCTATCAGCAGGTAAGTTTTCCTTGGACTTATTTTAAGAGAATGCTTCCAATTTTCTGCAGTCATAAACTGTTTCCTATGTTCTATTTTATTTAATTATATTCGGTTCTCAATCTTGGTTCTTAATTTTGTGGATATCTCATAGTAGATGAGATAAACTGCAATATCCATGTTTGACCAGGTAGATCAGCCACATTGTTCCTGTAGTGATTTGGTCTAAGTGGCTTTGTAGAGTTTGGTCGACAAAACATTTCAAAAGTGAGGTATCAGGGCTGGCTGTGAGATTAAATGTCATTATGAGGTGCTGTATGATGAGTTATGACATTCTAGAGGATTTTGTCTACACATGAACATATGGCTAAATATTTTCTCGAAGTTTCTGGTGTGGGGCTGTAGTTTTTGGGACAGCAGTGGGATGCCAGGGAGATGGTTACTAAAATCAAACTATAAACAGCTGAAATTTTAAAAATTAAAAACAATGTGCTAAATTTGCAGTGACAGTCCTCCCCACTTTTAGCTTTCTGAGGATTTTAAGCATTGTTTTCCTTGAAAAAATACTTGGTGAAATTTTTACGCACCAAATGGACCAGGCTGTCCAGTTTGGTAAAAGGGGACAGCCCCTCCAAGTCCCCAAGACCCCAAGACATCAGGGACATGGGGAACTTCATTAAGACCCACGCAGTTGCATCCCTGTGGAACACTTCTAAATACTAGATCCAAATAATGTTCATTGAGTTTAATCCATTGTAAATATTAGCTTACACATGCTAGTGACAAAAATATGCTGAACTTGTTTTTCAATCATCATTTGAATGTCTGGTCACTATGAGGTTGAATTTCATTATCAGTTTATGGATCATTCATAATGGCATCATGTCTTCTATAACTATAACCCACATACATAGTGGAAGGGGTGTGAAAATAATTTGTTACTTGACCCTATAAAAAATGCTCATTATTTTGTCTAGACATATAATTTAATATTTCCATCAATGACTGGTTAAAATATCAATTACCCATCAGAATGAGATGAATCTTTAATAGACGACTTTCACAAGCACACACACACACACAAATATGCTTGTATGTTTATGTATATGGATACATGTATCTATATAAAATATACATATATATACTGAATATTTGTGTGTGCGTATATTTTAGCTGAACTTGTGTAACAATAAAATGTCATTTATTCTGTTCAGATTCTTGGTGTGACAATATTCCAGCCACGAGATGGTTTGTTCATTTACCCCATTAAGGCTAATATATTAAATTCTAAGCAGCCTTCATTCGTGTTAGAGTTTTGTGCTCCTGCAGTGAAATATTTGCTACCACATTTGGGCATTCAGCTGTAAAGTATCCGAACTTTAGACATCAACAAATACCTATTTGATATATTTCAACAAATTTCGTATGCTTCAGCATCATTTCTAGTTCAATGACTGTAGAGGTATTATTAATATTTGTTTTGTTTTATTTATGTAGGCAGGAATGTATTATGAATATAATGTGTCTACTACTGTGCAGAAAACTGTAGCTGCATAACTCTATTGAAGAGAGACAACATATGCTTGCTTCTTATAACAATTGATGAGGTTTTTGTTTCTGATTGATACGTTTCAAAATTTACAAGCATATATACACAAAATTGTTATGGAAAGGAAGGCAGATGAAGTTCTTCAGAGCTTATTAAAATACCTGGCACGGCAATGATGGGAGCAAGGATGGAGAGTTAGGAATTTTGCAAGGGAAGGAAATTAAGAAGCAGCAAGTGTAGCACATATTTTTCTGACAAATAAAATCATGACGCACTCTCATGCCAATCTAATGCAAGAGGTATAAACTTCGAAGTAACGGTGTAAACGCCTTTCAAATGAGATTTCAGATTAATGTGAGGCATTTAAGGTATAATGAATATCTTTGCAATGACTTGATATTTGAATGAAATTAAAATGAAGCATTGAAGGTTGTGAAACTCATAGGATGTGGTAGTTGCCAGACAGGTATCTCAGTGCCAAATAAATGGGTGGAGACATGAAAAGGTGGTAACTGGTAACAGTCAACATGGAGGGAAGAGATTATCGGGCCTATCTAGTGAACAAAGTGAAAATTTTATCTTACTTTGGATCTCAGCATAGTGCAGGTGTGCAATCTGTGACAACGTGGTTTGTTCCAGGCTCAATAAACAAAAATAACTTTACCTATTTCTCCAGACTCCAGACTGCTAACCCTGTAACATGCCAAGGAGGCCAGATGGACTTGGTTCCCAAAGGATGACTTTAACGGAGTGAATGGACAATGGTGGATACATGAAAGTTGTCTAGTGACGATCAATTTAGCTGGCAAAATGGATTGTTATACCCACAAGCTGAAATAGGATAAGGATAGGTCACTCTATGGTTTTTCTGAGAGGAAAAAGATGGATCTTAATTTAGGAAAGATCCCAATGATTGGATGTATAAAGGTTTTAAATCAGTATTTATACTTGTAGACATGTAAAATGCCAAATCAAGTAGACCGATGTTTTAAAGAGCTAACTGAACACTGTTGCAAAGAAACAATATTACATAATATGATGTTGATCATCTTTGGATTCCAAGAAGCCCAATCCAACCAGAAGACTTGCTAGAAGAATCTTGTGGCCATGATAATGTTATGGACATTTATTAACATATTGCAAATTCTACATCCTATATTAAATTAAAAATTACATCTCAAATTATAAATGATGTTGCAAAGACATTCAAATGAGCTTGATAATGCTACTTAAAGTTGCAAGTTAATATAAAGCTGGTTAGGGTGATCTGTTGAGCTTAGGCTAAAAGATATTAATTTTTATATTTGATTACTTGTTTCAGATAGAGTTGGAAATAATGCATTTAAGCATGGGACTAAAAAAATTAACTAACATATTTGTAATTATCATCTTTTGTCATTATTGATTTGGTCACTTCTGAGACAATCCTTTGTTATTTCCTGTTTGACAAGCAATGGGGAGGGGGGAAAGGAGGTAGTGCAACTTTTACCAATTTAAAACTTTACCAATTACATAACACCATTCACTCAACATCAATAATTATGCACATGAGAAGAACACAACAACACACTATATTTACGTGGAAACCCTTACGGGAGAAAACCACGGCAAAATATTGTTTATATAAACTCTTTTTTTACAAACTTTGTAGGCACCAACCTATAGGAGACACCAATCCCCTTAATTTGTAGGCACCAACCTGCTGGAGGCACCAACCCACTTAATTTGTAGGCACCAACAACCCCCACTGCCAAGCACCAACTTAGCAAAAGATAATATTTTCAAGAACAATGTTCCACCTTCAATGTTGCTTCTTCAATGGATGATGGACAATTCTGTTCAAATGTGTTGCTTAAACTTGAACCACGTCTGCTATAATTCTCCTCTTAGATCTGATATAATTACTTCAAAATATCTTCTCCAAATCTGCTATAGTCTTCTTCAAGGATCTGCTATAAAGATCTGTCTTCTATATATTCATATGCAAAAAATTCTTCTCAAAAGTTTGCTATAAGGCTTCTTATAAATCTGTTATGATATTGCACATAATCCCTCTATAAAGTTTGCAAATACAATCTTCAATAAATGTGCTCATAAACCATTATAAGTCTGCTCATGTTCCACTTCAAAGGTTTTCTAAATATACTTTAAATTCTTCCTTTATGACTACACGATCATCATTTTTATATCTGCATATACCTTTTTTCAAATCTGTCATAAAAGTCTGCTCAAATTCGCCATGTATATGCTCTAAGTTGTCTTCATAAATCTGGAAAATATGATCTTCCTAATTCTTCAAATGTTCTTCTTGTGATGAATGATTTTCTTTATATTTCACTCACAACTCATAATCAGATCTGAATATATTTTCTTTGTTCTCCACTTACACTATGTATTTCATCTTAACCTGAAAGATATTCAATCGTCTCTTCTATTCACATAATTATTCTCACACCCTCTTGCAAATCTGAAATGAACCATATATATATGTTGGTCAAAGATTGTAACCATTTGTGACGGATTGCAGCATTTAAAATCTGCTTTTGAAATTTGAAGTTTGCACCTTTTCAAAACATAGATTGCACCACTTAAAAGTAAACTATCTTCTTTTTAATTTAATCGCACCACTTAATTAAGTGCTTTGATTGACTTTTGATAAATTTTAAGTTTTGAGATGAAATCATATCACTTTATGAGAGGCACATCTATTCAAAATTTGAGTCGCACTTCTTCAAGAAATAAACCGCATCACTTCATAAATGAATTACACTTTTTGACTTTAGATATTATTAATTTGCCTTATATGAACCGCTGCACCTTTATTGTTTTGTCTTTTACTTGTTTCATCTTTTGTGATTTTTGTCTTTTCCTAAAACTTATATGAATCACACCTTTTCTTTAGCTCCTTAATTGCGCCTTTTCCTAAGACAAATTTGTCTCTTTTTTTGGTCTTATTAGTACTTCCCGTTAGGCATAGTATTATTGCAATGAGTTTTTTTTTCTTAATTAATTAGTTATTAATAAGTTGGCTTTCAACCAATCAAAAACAATAATTTTTTAAAAATAAAAATAAAATTCAATTTTATAAAGTGAACTTGTAAAATATTTAACTTTATAAATTATAAAAATTATTTTTTGTCAATATGATTGGCTAAAGTTGTGTTATAAAAATAAAAATAAACTATTATTTTGCTTATTTTTTAGAAAGGTGAACTATTATTTTGCCTATTATTAAGCTAAGAGGCTTCCTACAGTCACAACGTGTAACAAAAACTCAACCTTGATAAATTAATAAATCGTCACCTTAGGGTCTGTCCTCATAAATATTGGTGGTAGGATGTTTAGTTTCATGAATGCCCAGTCATGCCCAGTTACGTATTAACAAAAATACTTGAATGCGCAGTGAAACAACTTAAATAACCCTTTTCCTCAAAAGGAGACCATTAAACATGCCTTCTGGTTTTTTCCTCATGCCCAACGCTTATGGAATTATCTTTTTTAAAATCTCCCTGCGCTTTTTCCTCAAATCTAGTCTTGGAAAACTGCTATGCTAGGTCTTTCCACGCACCTCAACATCATTTCACAGACCTTCAGACATATTATCTTGAAAAACATTTGGAAATTCTGTTGTCTTGCTGCCTTCTCCCACGCTTTCTATTCCATTCAATTGGAAGCTTTGATCATTTGTACGAATCTCTCACCCCATTTGCTCCTTTTAAAGTCTGCCCTCCAATCCAAACCAGACTTGTCCATTGTGCTGGGAGAGGTATAAAAATAATTTGATGTCTTTGAAGCCAAAATATTTGGTGATGGTGATTGCAGGTTTGATGATAGTGATTTTTCTAGTGGTGCTAATCTTCGATGGTACTGACATTGGTGCTAATCTTCAATGGTGCTAACAATGCTACTGAGGAATTTGTCTTGGTGGAGAAGTTTGGTTGCTATCTTGTCTTTTGGAGTCCTTCACTACTTCCAGTTGGGTTTATGGCTTTTATTTGCTGATGTTGTTGTAGCCACTTATCCCTTCATTGTGCTTTATGCTGTCAATTCTATGTAGAAACTATTGTATACTTTGGGTCCTTATATAGTTGCTATGAATTGCTGAGTATGGAGGTTGCTCTTATATTGGTCAATCTACTTGCAGTTTTGTGCTCCCCCTGTTTTGTGTCCTAAGTGGTCAGTGAGCCTTAGAGAAATCATCTTGAGTTGGCCATGTTTCTCCACCCTCAAATTTTCAAGGCCTTAGGCCTTTGTGGAACTCCCTTGGTTGTTTGCCTTCACTCTTTAGAGTTGGTGTCCTTCGGTTCGGGCAGTTTCGCCCTTGCGGGCCGCCCCATGCGAGTTTCCTTGGCTCTGCGGCCGTTCCACATGACCTTCATTCGGCGTCCTTCCGTGCTGTGGAACCTGATCCTTCCAGTGTTGTTTTCGCTGCTAATCTTCCAAGCGTCTGACTCCTCACTACCGTCTGCCTAGCAGACTCCACCCTTCCCGCTGCCGTTTTCAAAATGACTAACCACCAACCTCCAACACTGCCATATGAACATTAATGAGGTGCATTTAATGCACTATTTTCTATAAATAGCCCCTCCTAAGCTGTCATTTTCACTTTTTAGCTATTCAGAAATGAGTTAGAGCCCTTTGCAAACGCCACTGTTGTGCCCGCTGAGCCTAGTTGTCGATTCAAGGCCGTTACCCATTGTTTGCTCAACCTCCTTCATTGGGTTGCACAGGTAGATTTTCCGCCCCGAACCATGTTTTAAGTTTTTCTTCAATTCTCACACAAAATTGCTAAATCTGAAGGAAGAAAACTTGAAATTGACTACATTAAACCTAGGTGCACAAAACCCATGAATTGAAATCTTAGCAAACTTTAAAAATCGCCCCATGCACCACTTCCGGAACTCACGGTCGCTGTGCCGTTCTTCAACCAGAGCATCCATACTCTACGAGCTTGCAATCTAGCCAATGTCGTTACCTTGCCTTGGAAATACTTTAGATTTGAAACGAAGAATGCCCCCATCGGGTCCGCCCTGGCGGGAGGCTCCCTCCACTTGGCCGCCTTGAACTTGGTTTAATTTCCTGAAGCCTAAACAAAGCAATCTTTAGACCCACCTGAGTCGGCATCCACGGGCTTCCGCCTCTGGAGTTCCCTCCAAACTTTGCCGTTCCAAACGGCTATCCGATCACGGCTTTCACGGCCCGTCTTCCCGCCTATCATACTCCGCCCTCTTTTGCGCCATCCAAGTCCTCAACGAACCTCTGCTGGCATTTCACCGATGTATGAACGACTACTCGAAATGGAAAAACGTTAGTGTTTGCCTGATCCGCAGGTCTTGACCTCACTTCTGATGACCATTCTCCTTTGCACCCTAAAATGATTAAGTTTGAGCTTCTCTGCGGGCCTCGCCCCACAGACTTCCGTCCATGGGCCGCCATTGCTTATCCATTGTTCTGAATGACCTTTGCATGCCAGCCTTCCGCACTGTGGGTCCCAAACTCACTGCGTCCGTCCAAACCCAAAAGCAAAAATAGAGTAATGCTAAGCCCTAGGCAGATTATCTCTTGCAAGTGGCTGATCGTGGACTTCCATCTCACTTCCGCCATCCAGAAATGTCTATGGACCTCCGTCGGCCCGCTACGCGGGGCCCAACCTTGCCATTGCCTCCTAACCGACTGATGATAAACAAGCAAACGAAACCCTCTGCGGACTTGATGATGTGGGTTTCTCCTGCCAGACCGTTGTCTGACCTTCGCCGTTCCAAACGGCTGTGACCCAACGTCCACCTGCACCTTCCGACCTGTGATGATTTAAGTTCCAAATGCACTTTGATGCTGTCCGCTGAGTCCGCGGGTCCCACATGATGAAACGCCGCTTGTGGGCTGCTGTCTTCCCAGGGCCGTTTCAACGGCAGGCCCCAAACAACCAAGCAACCTGCTGCACCCACACTTCTGAAAGATGAACCTAATGCCTCCAAAGTTTCAAAATGAACTTGACCCACCTGCTAAAATAGAGTAACCTCCTTGGTAGACCCCACACAATGATCAAATCCTAAGATGGGTCAAGACAGGCGGGCTGCCATGCCCTGATTGTCGTCCCTTTTGTAGCTGCTTCAGAACATCCACCAGCCCAGGGAAGTTCGCACCCCTGGGCCTGAATTGTTTCAACTCCCTCTTGTGAAAGGTTAATGTCAATATGGAAGATGTGTTAGGATTCTTAAGTGATTAATTATCTAATCTAACATCGTTTCGTAGGATTTTGGCTAACTTTCCCATTGTTTTCATGCTTGAATGTGCTTACCTCTCTCTCACTTGTAAGATATATGGAACCAAGTGCAGGATCTTCAAAGGCAACCGTGGAGAAAGATAAGGGAAAGAAGCCAGCTAAAGCACCCAAGGGAAAAGAAGATAAGGACCAGATGAAGTATAAGTTCCAAAGGGAACCCCTCAACTCCAAGGTCACCACAGATTAGAGGGAAATCTCAAACAAAAATTTGGGACACATAGATATTGATGAATTTAAGCAAAGGGTCTGGATCAACCCCACAACAGAAAGTGCGAGAAAGATTAGAAGTAGTGGGTTGGCCAAAGCTACCGATTTCTCGCCTGCCCTCATTTCTCCCGAGCTTGTAATGGGCTGCAGGGAGGCATACCAAGAATAGTCTAGAACAATAGTGGATAGAGATGGGAATATTTTGGCTGACTTGTTTGCCAAGTCAATAGGGAAGACCTTCCATAACCCTACCTTTAGAGAGATGGAAGATGGAGGAAGCATCCAAGGAGGATGGCAAGGAGACATGGGATGAGGACCCCCTCAAGTGCAAAAGGCTCATCAATCAATACCGGCTGAAAGAAAAGAGGGGCAGTGTAAACAAGGTGCCCCAGGAGCTCTTTTGAAGCGACTTCTACGAGGATTACCACAACTTGGTAACCTTACTGAGCAGAGTTATGGGCCTTCCAACTGTAGCCTTCTTTCAGGAGTGGATGCTATACTTCGTGGAAGAGATCCTTCAGGAAAAACCAAGTTCTATTGGGCAGGAATAATTAGTAATTGCTTGCACGAGCAATTTGTGGTTGTGAAGAAGACCTCGCGCTTCTATATGACATCTTACCTTATTTATTTGCTTGCTGACCATACCCAATAAAGGGGATTATTTGCGTCACCAAATATAGATCTAGGCAGGGAATTAAAGGTCTATGATGGGTACCCTCAACTCCAATACAAGAATTTCAAGAGGAACTACTGCAGAGTCAATGACGCCTTCATAGGCCATGTTATTAGATTGCTTGGGGGTGATTTTGAAGGGAGAGTCTCCCATAGTGCCAATGTTTACATTCACCAGTTCGACTTCTTGTTCATACAATTCCCTAAATTCACTTACATCCGAGCCGAGGGTTTCTCAAAAAAGAAACCATATAAGCTGCCTCGGTACCCAAATGATCGAATAATATTGCTAGAGCTCTCTCGGTAGCTGCAATGAGCACACACCCTCCTAAGCAGCAAACATAAGGCATGGATTCCTTATCCTCTTTCCTTCAGCCAAGGGATGTATAAACTCCACACATCCCACTGTGCAGAACATCCAAATATAGAACTCGTGGAATACCACCTAGAGCTCCACACTGCCCGACCGCGGATGGACCCCTACGGCAAGCTTAGGAAGATGGTCGCAATTGAGCACACCCATGTACATGATGTTGAGGACTTTTGGGCCAACTATAGGGATGATAAAGAAGTGCGGATGAGGCACTACATGCACATGATGACATACTTTGTCAAGAAGGTCAACTTGTTCCCTGTGCTAGATCAAGTGGTGGAGGATGAAAATACAGTGATTGATCCTCGATATGGTGCAGTTGCCAATCTCCTGCTGCCATTAATTGATTGGAATGAGGAAGAGGTCAATGACCTCGATATTCTGATAAAGTTGATCGAGGCAAGGACCAAAGAGTGGATTGATGGGAAAATCATCCAATTGAAGTTGCATGGAGTTACCCTAACATATGGTGAGCTTGAGAATGAGCCAACAAGCGAAACTAACAGTGGGACAGCTGCTGCCCCATCGGGAGAAACTTCAAAATCTTCTCCAGCCACTAGGTCAAGGAAGAGAAAAGAAATGGATGAGCATCAGCCCAAGCCTAAGGTGTATGCAATAAAGGCTTCATAAGGTGAACCTTCCAAGAAACCAAAGAAATCAGGTAGTTTCACAAAGATGCCCACCATCCAGGAGGATCCACTCCACGAAGGAGAAGTACTAGAGGTAGAGCAACTGAAATCCCCACCTGTTGCTTCTACTCTCACAATCACTGTTGCCTTTGATATTGCTATTGCTACTACTACTACCCCTCCGCCCACTTCTCAGGAAATGGATGCCACTTCTCCACCCGCGGTGGATATCTCAATCCACCTTGCCTCTTCTCCACCCATGGTATAGGTTGTGACCATAGATTATTCCTCATCTACAACTTCCCCACTCTCTTATACTTCAATGTCTCCAATGACATCTCTTCCATTGACTATGGAAACAATGCCAATGCCTGCTCTATCACTCCCGGAGGTCTTCACTCGCCACATGCAGAATATCCTAATGAAGCTATCTGGGGTATTAATGAACTCGACCATACATGCTGCCTTGGCACAATTTGTTGCGAATCTCCCCACTCCTCCAACCGAGCCACCATAAATGAAAGTGACAATGCAAATATCAGAAGAGTTGGAGCGGCAAGAAAGAGAGGCAACAAAAGATATGGAGGAAGAAGCAGATGACTACCATGAGCACCTTGAGTACCAACATCTAGTGCTTGATAAGGTGGTGTGTGAAGGAGAGGAGGAAGAGACAGTCATCTGAAGAAGATACTAAAGAGTCGGGTACCAAGTATATTGTAGAAACCTTTGACCCTGAGCTCGAAGAGGAGTTGGCTTAGCAACTCAAGTATGTAGGAGAGGAGGTAGAGAGGCAGCCTTCTGATGAAGAGAAGGATGCAGATGAGAAAGTGGAGGAGCACATTGAGCCTCCAACTGGGGAACATGATAAAAGCCCCAAGCATGATAAAGAGATGCCTTTTTCTGAGGAGCAAGAAGAAAAGGAAAAGGAAGGACAAGAAGAAGATAACCTTGAGGAAGAGGCTGAAACTAGGAAAATCCTAGAAGCAGAACATCATGAAGAACATGGGCATGACCAAGAAGAAGAAGAAGAGAGAGCCACTGAAGGGGAGGACAACCGCAAGGAACATGCAACTGTTGAATCCCGAAGAAAAGAAACTGTATTCATCCGGAATTCTGATGAGGAAGAAGGAGAAAAGACTGAGCAAGAGACTCTAGGTGGTAAAGCAATGGAGATTGAACACACCTGTGAGGAAGAGGGTGATTATGAATCGCCAAAAGGAGAATCTCAGATGCTAGAGTGGCTAGAGAAACAACTGGAAAAGAAAACCTCAACCTTAAAGGATTCGAGGGTAAGGCTGGAGGCCATCTTGGCTCGAGCCCAAATAAGCACGAAGAAAGAGAAGAAGCCAAAGGTCAGGTCTCAACTGACAATGGATGTATCCAGATCCAGAATTGTGCAGATAGCCACTCCAGTTGTGGGAGAAGAAGGGGTAAGCTACAATGTCTCCACCCTTGATTTGTGAACAGTGACAAGGGAACAAAAGATTGACCATCTCCAAGGATCCGTTGCCACCATTGTGCACCAAATGCACAAAGATAAGATTTCCAAGGAGGAGTTGAAAGCACAGGTGGCTGACTTAACAACATACATCCAACAATGGTGATCAGTCGAAGAGCTCCTTACCACGTCCTCGGCGCCACCTCTATTGTTGTCTAAGGACCACATTGACTAGTTGGAGAAAAGAAAGAATTGGATGAAGACCACAAAGGATTGGTTTCGACAAGTCCTCTACAACGGAAACATGGGCATAGGCTGTGTTGTCAAAACATCCAACAAGTTCCTTGAGGTGCAAAATATACTCGAGGGAATAAAGAAATTCTGCACTGACTTCCCTGGGCTATACAGAATTATGTATCATAAACTTGAGGCTATTCTCAAGATACCTCATAAATCCTGGGAGAAGGAACTGGCCTTGGTAGAGGGTGACCATTAGCTTGTAGAGACATGGAAGTTGGGCTTAGACCACTAGAAGGAAGTATTGGAACAGGTGCTCCATGAGGTGGAACTGGAAATTGATTGGATCAAAGAGGTCAGGGCGACCTGTGAAGAATATCTAAGGCTGATGACAGATTTTGATGTGCTCGCCGTTGAGTTAGACCCAGAGAAGATAAAACCTTACTTCCATAAGAAGATGGAGAACAGGACCATTGATGCATTAACGCCAGACTTCATGGGTTTTGTTGCACGAGCCTTCGCTCAATCCGAGTAGGTAATAAAGAATGCACAAAAGTATGACAGGGACTAGGATGACCTCATGAACAAATCCAAGAAGTTTAACTTCCAAGTGATCCAGTCGGATATATTGGAATAAAGCAAGCTCCAGGCGTTGATAATAAAGTTTGTGGAGTACACCACCATTAAGAAAAGTGACGGAAATCCTGTGATCGATGATGAATTTCTCACCAAGTAGCTGTTGCAAAAGGAAATCAGCTATAGGACAAAAGAGCTACAATGCTGCCACATGAGGACAAAATAGGCTAAATGACAAGAATGTAATTTTAAATTGTAAAATATTTGGGGGTAGGTGAAACCCTAATTTTTAGTGAATCTTGGCCACACAATTAGATTGAATCTTGACCATTCATTTTGCTTTTTGGACACTATAAATAGAGGGTCTCCTCATTTTCAAAGTTGAGTTGTTGTAAAGAAATGCTGCTGGAAGTTTAATAGAAATTCATTGGATTTTGGTGGATTCTTGAGTTTCAATTGCATGTTACATGGTTCTTCTCCCATATTTAGTTAACTTGAATAGATTTACTTTGCTGTTTGTGAGTTTTGCAAGTTATCAGTAGATTAGTTAATGTTGTTCATTAGTATTGAAGAATTTTGTTGTGTGTTGGCAACCTTCCTTGTCCATACTTTTTGTTGTTTATTGATGAAAAATAGCTGTGTAAAGTTAGTCTAGGCATAAATCAGAAGCTGCACTAAATTTCTATCTTTTATTCATGCTTATGGTGAATGAATGGTTGAATATATGCAGTCCTTAGAAGCTTGCACTAGTTTCATGATACTGTGAGGTAATCTGGTTAAGTGAAACTTAGTTTTAGGAAGGTTGTCCGTAGTAGGGTCCTCCATTATCACTGTTCATTACTAGTTTCAGGTCTAGGAACTTCCTCTCTTCTCTGCCCTTTTTCCCTTTTTTTCAATGGTGACTTTGAACAAGGTTCATTGCACATTGTAAAGCCAAATCTGAAGTTGAAATAGGAGTTCTAGACTGCTGTTTGAACCTATAGCAATCGTGCACCAACTTTTCCATCTTAAGAACTCCATTGGAAGATCCGATTCCTCTCCAACTTAATTTTTGTAAGTTTTCCCTGTGATTACCAACAAGATCACATCAAAACAATTGAGACTGAGACATTCCAAGCAAGTCATGACTTGACACCCGAGAGACCTTGGGGTGATTTTTAGCAACTTGTTGTTGGAGATTACCTTTCAAGAGAGGTAGTGCACCTATGCATTGCCTGTGTTAAGAAAGTGCTAAAACACCTATCAACAAAGAGTATTTTAAGTCTGTTTTAGCTTGCATATGTTGTTTTTGAACTGTTGTATTTCCTTTTCTGTGTCTACTGCTGTTTGAGTTTGATGTTCCCCAATGACGTTGGTGTTGAAGAGCTCTTTATGAGCTGCTTGTTTTGTCCAGCTTGTTTTTTGGTGCTCCAGTTTCTGGTTTGATGTAACTTGATTATTTTTATCCAATAAAAAAAAAAAAACTTAAATAACCCTGTAGTAGCATGCAACATTTGATTTTGAAGCCAAATAAGAGAAATTATTTAATCTGTCGAGTTCCTTTTGTTAAAACCGTCTTAAGCAATTATTTGTGACATTTCCTTTGTCACATGTTTTCGCTAGAGCAAAAATAAATTCTATCATTTTAAAGATTTATATTATTTTGTGAGATGTTTATATTATTATTTTAGTATATGATCTTGATTAATTTATATATTGAATATTATACAATTTTTATTTATAATATTATTAAAATATGCTTATTGTATAATATAATATAATTATTATTAAAAAATGTAATAAATTATAAATGTTGATTTTAAAATTTATATTATTTAAATATAATTTTTATTATAGATCATAAAAATTAATTAATTTTTTATAATATTATAATATAATATAAGATAATCTAATATAATAATTATATTAATAAAATAATATAAAAAAATATTTAAAGAATGATATTTTTAGGCTTATTACATTAGATTATTTTCAATATATATATGCTAGTTTTACTGCGTGGTTTTATTGCAAATTTTATGTGCTTCAAAAACCAAATTTTTAGACTGCCACTGGTGCTGGAACGAAGTTGTTATGTGAGTAGCTATCAAATCCGTCACCTCAATAGATAGAGTTTTGCAGAGTTTATCTAAAAAGGGGAGTAGGATATATTATATAATTATATAATTGGGTACAATATAAAGTAAATAATAATAATAGTAATAATAAAAAATTTAAATTTAAATTCATTAATGGTTCCATTAATATGAAATAGGTATAGGCATGCAAATCTTTCTCTCATTGAACTAAAATTAATAATTATTAATATTAATTTTTCATTATTATATCAAGTGTCTATTAATATAGTAACATTTAAAATATTATTATTATTTATGTTCAAATAAATTATTATTTCACATAAATTATATTATACATATTATTATTTAACAAAAATATTATATAAGTTTTATGTTTAAATAATAATTATTATATTCTTTCTTATTATTAGGGGTAAACACTTTTGAGGGGAGCAATGAACCATGAGCGCAATGGCCCAACAAAGGCACAAGGCCTGCGAGCACCTTGGCCCAGCGAGGGTTTGAACTTGGTGGCTGTCAATACAACCAAGCGACTTGACCACCAAACCATGCTCTTATCGGCATATTATTATGTAACATAATTATTACATAAATTTTATATTTATATAATTATCATTTTTTTCTTGTAATTATATTTTACTATTATTTGAATTGATTTTTATTTTGTTTAATATTTATAATATCTTTATAATATTTAAAATTTTAATATATAATTTTTTTATATAATATAATTGATTTTTATATAATTTAATTAAATTAAAATTAATAATTATTACATTTAATTCAATTTTATTCGCATGCCTTGAAACATATTAATCGATGCTTATGATAATTTTAATTTTTGCCTTCTAAAAAGTAATCAATGCTTAATCTTTATCACTGCCTTAAATAATAATGATTGCTGCTATATATTTTAATGACTTTTGCTCTATACAATGTAATCGTTGATGTCATTAATATCATCAACTCTACTTTAATAAACTATAATTGCCTTATTAATTATTAATCACTGCACATATAGTCTTCTTTGTAAAGATAATCGTTGTCTTTCTCTTTCAATTATGAAGTCAACCGGCATTGCTAATCTTCTCACTTTTCCTTGACTCATCGATGACAATAACCAACAATCTCCTCATTCTTCCTTTGACATTAATGATGGCAAACTTCGTCTTTATACCTTTGACATTAATGACAATATTTCCAAGAATCTCCCCTTTTGTCATTGATGACAACACAAACATAATTCTTTCCTTTTGTATTGCTCCCCCTTACTATATCTCTTCCCCTTTGACATCAATGGCAAAGGGATGTTCATTAACCTTTTATCCATAAATAGATTATGAGAGACATCCATTCATACATCAAATGTAATAAGCATACATTTTTCCGCCTATCAGATATTCTCTAATGCTTCCCCTTGCTCTAATACTCCTCTTTTTCTTCACTTCTAAATTACTTGGGTAATATGTTTCCTCTATATCTTGGTTGTTGAATGAAGATCATCCTTACTTTGTGAAAGTCTTCTCTCCTTTCTTCTATACCTCATGTTTCTAAATATTTTTTTTGTTATCCTCTGCATGGAGACATCTTCATTTTGACATTAATATCTTCATTTTGATGCCAATTTATTATCTTGTTTTGATACCAATCCATTGCATAAGTAGAATTTCCTCTTCAATTTTTGAGATACTTTATTTTGAGTTATCTTCTCTAAAGGGCTGAATGATAATGCTATACTTGGTTCCCCATGAATTCATGCTTCTCCTAAAAATTGTGTATGAAGTGTGTCTTGCATGACCATAGATTTATATTTCTCATTATCTTGTTCTTGTTTCCTTTTCCATACTTTTGCAATCTTTCTCTCCTTTTGTTTATCTATGGTGTTTTCCTTCATGGCTTGTCTAGGTGGTTTCACAAAACTACATCTACAAGACCGTGCTATATGTGTTGATGATAACATTAAGCTTCAGTCGCATTCTTCCAGCCTATTATTTATTGTTTGATTAAATAAATTAAATAATAGCTAAAGAGCTATTTAATTTATAGAGTCCTCTATCCATAAAGAGGTGTGATTTAATCTGATTGGCACTAGTTTCTATGTGTGCCGACTTTCTCTCTATTGGTTGCATCCTAAATTATTAAGACATTTCTTATTGGAGGCCGACCTCCTATCTTTGTAATTATATTTTGTATAATGGCCGACCTATCTCTTGAAGAGGTGCGACCTCTCTATCAATATGTATATATAGAAGATCATTTCACTCCTTTGATGATCAAGCAAGTTCGATTCATTCCTTCATTCAAGTGCGAATTTCATCAAGAGCAGATTGCGAATTTCTTCAAGGACAAATTTAGATATCAAGGAAGTGCAGATCATTATCTATCATTGCATCTAGTGTAGGTGCTGAATATTGGCCTTGTGATTGGCCTCATTGTAAATCGAATTGTTGCTATTATTTATATAGATAAGAGAGATCTTTGTTGCTAGATTTTTCTCCCTCAAGTGGAGGGTTTTCCCAGGGTATTTGTTGTGTTATGTGTCTGATTTTGAATTAATTTTTGTGCATTAAATCTGATCATTAAAACTAATAATATGTCCATAGTTATTGCACTTGTAGCATACAACACTATAATCCACTAATGGAACAAATGAGTTATAGTTCCTTCTTAAGAATACATAAGATCTATTTTTGTTCCAACCATAATCATATCTCACATGTGTTCTACAATCTCTTGCTCTATGCCTAAAATGATTACATGAATAGCAATAACCATAAAAAGAATGTTGGAACCTGGACGTACGTGCTTGCCTCAAAGGAAAAGACTTCTTGAAATTGTCCTTGTTAACTTCAGAAGGATTCTTTGTCTTTCCTTCATTTTTTTCTCCAATTCTTTCCTCACAGTAACAATTTCAATTTCCAACTTTTCACATTCTGTTTCTTTTTCTTCAAGTTGAATTTTGGTTAAATCTTCTACCCTTTTACTTTCCTCAATTTGAAGCTTCAAGTTTGACATTAGTTTCTCAGTTTCCATAAATTTCTTATTTTCTCCTTCGAATCTAGTTTTTCTTCTTCGACCTTTCCTTTTCAACCTCTCAATCTCGCTTATAACAAATTCCAACTCTTCTTCCAAATCTTCTGGCTCATGATCTATCTCCTCTTTTTGGTTTTCATCCTTGTCTTCATTATCCTTAATTACTTCAGCCATGAATAACATTTCATCTTCACAAATTTCCACATCATAGTTATTGGAACAATCATTATCTTTGTAAGAGTTTAAGCTCTTCTCGAAGTTTTCCTTTTTATTGTTCTTGTGATACTTATTATATTTGCCTCCCTTCTTTAGCTTATACTCCTTTTCTTCACTATCACTACTATAAGAATAAGGGAAATCTTTTGCATAATGTCCATTTACCACAATTGAAGCATTTGAAGGGTAGTTTACCATTGTATTTCCACGACCCTTTCTTTAGTTTCCTCACAAAATTTGCTTCTTCATCATCTGTTGCACAATTATCTTCCACTTCCTTATCCTTTGATTTCTTAGATGCTTTGAATGTAGCCTCCTTTTGTAGTGGCGCATCTCTCCCAGTTCTCATCTCATAAGCAATTAAAATTCCATGCAATTCATACATTGTTAGGGTGTCCAAGTCCTTTATTTATTCTATTGCTGAAACTTTGGGATCGAATCTTGATGGGAGGGATCTCAAAACTTTTTGCACTGCAATTGATTCCTTTACTTCATCTCCAAGGCCTCAAATGGTGTTAACTATTTCATCTACATGTAAGAAGAAACCAACAACATTCTCTTCTTCTCTCATTATAAGACTTTCAAAATTGCTTCTATGAGTTTGCAATTTTGGCTCCCTTCACTTTCTTGTCTCCCTCATAGGTATGCTTCAACTTGTCCCAAACATTCCTGGCAGATTTGTGATGCATTATTTTCACAAGTTCTGATTTGGTTAACCCACATAAGATTGCATTCTTGGCTTTATCATTATTTTCACTAGCCTTCTTTCCTATCGAATTTGTTGGAGGAGTTGATGTAGCATCATATCCATTTACCACTGATTGCCATATGCCAAATCCTAGAGCATTTATATAAGTTTCGATTCTTAAACTCCAAAAAGCATAATTTGTCCCATCAAACAATGGAGCTTTGTTGGAAGAGAATCCTTCTTTTCCACTCATGTGTGATTTTTAGATCTCCCTTAAAGTTTATTAATAGACTTATTCGAATGGCCTGCTCTAATACCAATTGATGAACAAACAATTATATTGAGAGTGGGTGGATCAATATAACTCAACTTTTACCAATTTAAAAATTTACCAATCACAATAACACCATTCAGTCAACATCATTAATTATGCATATGAGAAGAACACAACAACACACAATATTTACGTGGAAACCCTTACGAGAGTAAACCACGACAAAATGTTGCTTATATAAAATCTTCTTTTACAAACTTTGTTGGCACCAACCTATAGGAGACACAAATCCCCTTACTTTGTAGGAACCAACCTACTGGAGGCACCAATCCCCTTAATTTGTAGGCACCAAACTACTGGAGGCACCAACCCCCACAATTCGTAGGAACTAACCTACTTGAGGCACCAATCCCCTTAATTTGTAGGCACCAAACTACTGGAGGCACCAACCCCCACAATTCGTAGGCACTAACCTACTTGAGGCAGCAACCCCCAATGCCAAGCACCAACTTCGAAAAAGATAATAACTTCAAGAACAATGTTCCACCTTCAATGTTGCTTCTTCAATCAATGATGGACAATTCTGCTCAAATGTGTCACTTAAACTTGCACCACGTTTTCTATAATTCTCCTCTTAGATCTGATATAATTACCTCAGAATATCTTCTCCAAATCTGCTATAGTCTTCTTCAAGGATCTTCTTCAAGGATCTGCTATAAAGATCTATCTTCTATATATTCTTCATATGCAAAAATTTGTTCTC
>VDFB02104458.1:0-24413 GCA_007258455.2 Sequoia sempervirens | reverse complement strand
TTGGGATTTGGTTCAATACAAACTCACTATATAGTTTTCGAAGAAAATAGTGGGGGACTTCACAATTATTGCACGATGGGTAATCAAAGACTATATACCATCTTTCATAAAAATGGTTCTTAATCTCTTGGTGGTGGCACCAATGAATAGGAAACCTCTTTGCATTGAGGGTAAGATTTTGATTTTTTTTAGGGTCAGTGAATAGAGAGCACAAATCACCTTTAGTAATTTTTAAATCTTTTACTTGTTTATATGATAATTTGTCTGCATAATATGCCCTAGCTATCTGCCTCCTATCTTGCCATCCAGATATTTGTTGGGTGATTGCATCTACATTTTTAACATGTCTTTCAATGAATTTTCTAGAAGCATTCTTTTGTGGTTGAAGCATTTGGATCACTCAACCTACTGATAAGATCCTCAAGTTGTTTTCTATTGTTCTCAATTTCACTCCTCAAATTTTCTTGAGTGCCAGAGGGAATTGAGAGAATGGTGGGGGAGGTTGATTTTGTTGTTGAGGTTGATTTTGTTGAGGATTTTGCTGTTGAGGATTTACCTCCTCTTCTTGTTGAGGATTTGCAGGATTTCCTACAGATTTTTTAAAAAACAATCAAATCTAACCTAAAACAAACAAAATCAATTTCAAACTAACAAATTCAAAACAAATAGTAAACAATACTTACCTCCTGCATCTCTTCGTCATCGTGGCACCATATTTGCAAACAAAATCCAACTGTTCTTGATGAAATTTGCAAAAGTCCTTCCTCCTAGAATGCGAGCGTGAAATTGAGGGTTTTTGGTCGCGAGCAGAGCTGAGAAACAGTGAAAAGCAAATGATACACATTTCACTTTTTTTTTTCTTTTAAAAGCACATAACATGCTCGTGTTATGTGTTTCCCCATTTTTTTCCATTTGGCCACAAAAGTGTGACCAACTTCATGCACCCGCCCGGATGTTCTAGCTTTGTATACTCCTACAAATGGTTGCTCCAAGCTGGCAAATCCTCCCAAAGTATTGGTCATTTTTAGGACATACAGAGACTGTATCACATTCAATAAAATATTGAGCCACTTCCCATGCCTCCATGAAAATACAACAAACCCCTTTGCATACAATCCATCCTACCAAATTGATCCATATCAAGAACATGAACCAAAGCATATTTAAGGCAACACCATGCAAAATCAAGATCAAGAATCTGAACATCCAATAAACCATATACATATACCACCTACTCTTCCATCCACCCATGAGATGCTCACTCCTAAATGTACATGTAGTTGTTCCACAAAAAAGAAGAGTCAACATTTGGGAGACTGTAGAGTCCTTATGATAAAACCGCTATCAATGCTACCACACTTCATACCTTCAACCATGATTCACACATCATCCCATCCACCAAAATAAATAAAGGGCCAAATAAATAAAAAATTGGACAAATAATATGCAAATGGATACCATAAAATACAACACAAAACATCCCTACCAACCTCCATCAGTAAAAGAAACTATGGGGAAAAAATCAAGAAGGGAGGCACTTCCATCAAAAAAAGTCCAATAGTGCACAGGAAAGCTTCAATAGTGACCAAAAAAGACATATGCACATAGTTTGGCCCAAACGAATCACCAAATCCACCTACCATTGCTCGCCTCCCAAGTTTGGAAAAAGAAAATCCAAACTGTCAACCGTTAATGTACACCATCATAAGTTGGGACATCCATGATATCCAAATCTCAGAATAACCATGCGTTGACAACAACACTTTATCATAAAGATTCTTATGGCTCCCTAATCGAGATGTCTACATCTCAATGAGATTGCAATAAATCAGTTCATCCATGTACCACCTACCAAATCCACGTTTACCCATCACCCCCCACATTCTGAATCCTCCTAATCTTGATCAACATTCGATGTACACCTTACACCTTCTTATGGTAAATTTCTTGATATGGATCGTAATCATTCACTGCACCACCATTATACAAGTATTCTCCAGATACCCACACGCACTCCAAATAACACCCCCTACCATCCTTTCCATACCTTGCATTTCCATTGACCAATTCGTTTATTCCATGCACCCACCACTGCATTCCATGTACACTCCTACAACAACACCACTATTGAAGCAAACATCATGCAATATATCCATCTATTCCAAAAAAAATGCAATGATTCGTGTTCTCAATCTATTACTGAGATTCAAACATTGTATAATCACATTGTATATTTACCTACTACTATCTTCTAATGTCTAACATTGTTTCTTTTGCTAATGATGTCTATACAAGTACTAATTTACATGTCTCTCCCCTTCTTACTTCTCTATATTTTTCTATCGGCGTAACCCTTGCACCCCCTCTGGTGCAAGTGCTAGTTAATATTAATATTAATGAGAATATTAACAGGGGTTCAAATGTTAATTACAGATGTTAATAATATTTGTATCAATATAAATACACTATAATTAATATTAAGAAATGCAAAAAGAGGCAAAAGTAGATAGCGATAATAATTTCATTATTAATAATGAGAGTTGGGAATTTAAATTTAAGTGTCATTAGTCAATTTAGGAATATGATACTAATACATATAAGTGTTGGTGAAAACCATATTATCAATTTGTTGTTTCTGGATTTAGATTGTGTGGATTTAGATAATATTAATATTGATATTATTGAATAGTATAAATATTAAAACTATTAATAATTCTCAAGAAATGTTATCATTGTAACTTTTAAAGATATTTCTGGGTGTACCGATATTGTCATAGTTGTTAGTAACTTAGAAAATTTTAATACCAATTCTTCTGAAAAATTATTTAATTTAGTATTGTTGGGGTTAAATGAAAGCACCATTAATGATGATAATTTTAAATCAAATAATATTATTATGATTAAATAATAATAGAGTTAATAGAGTTAATTAAATATAGAACATCAATATTATTATTTAGTTGGATGTGATACTTGAAATTACATGAATTAAATTCTTTATTATTATTTTAGATGCTGAATAAACAATAACATTTTACTTGGTAATGGTCAAACAAGAATATTATTCTAAATTTTTAAATTGAGATTATATACAATCGTGATTTAAAGATGTCTTAATAATATCATTTTCCATAATTAAGTAGAATTATTGTTTATTGGTGATTGTATGTTGAGTGAAGTATTTGGCATATAGAGGAAACAAGTCACTTATAATAACCTTGATATTTCATATATATATCATGCCTTGTTGATAGTAAATGAAGAACATTGAGTTGGTATATAAAATAGAATGTTAGTCTCTCTCTAGTTGATTATGAGAACGGGATCTATTTAAATACTAAGAGGATTGTTTCTTGATTTATATATATATATATAACTTGTTTATGATGTTATTCTTCTAATGCTCTAACCATTGAAGAAAAGTGTGATGTTGTGTCTAGAAAATATACAACATATTACTCAATCAAAATTTCTAGGTAATAAAGAATGGAGATCATAACGAGTTTTAGAGGTCAGAATATATCAATCATTAAGAATAATAGGTACGTACCTTTATGATATTTGCTTCTATATTGCGAGTTATTAAGTTTAAACATTATTTTGTTTAAGGATGGCATGACTTTTCTTGAAATAAATATTAAGTTGTTAATCATTATCTTGTCATATTGTAGTTCCTATTTGAAAAAAATCAATACAAATCCTTTATGTGGTCATTCATTAGTCTATGGTATGACAATTATTAATGGAAAGGTATAGATAATAGAATGGTTATTCTTGTGACATAGTGTTACTATTATTTGATATAGTGTTATTATCAGTACATTTGATATTAGTAGGGTCTTCATTATGATTATAAGAGATGGTGATTTTATTTTGTACACTTTAGGAAATTTATTTGTCGATGAATCTAGTTTAACAATCATATCGAGGGTCTTAGTGATAAAGAGTTCTTCACTTAAATCAATTATCATTATTATTGTGGTGTTATTATAACCGGTCTTGTCATCTTAGTGAGAACCCTCATAGTTAACCATTAATGCGATTCTTTGTATGTATTAAGTTTTTTTCTTTGAAACCATTTGTGCATTAAACCTAGATGTAATTTGAGTTGGGAAAAATTCAACTTGTTTTAGAAAACTCTTGAGAAATTTGTTGTGAATCTAGTCTCAATCCGTGACCTTGAACTATTGTCCCTATTATTACCATGGGGAGAGGTGTTAGGGGTTTATGATTGGGGTTGATGATTAATCCCTCATGTTGACTTAGTAATCATATCCCTTGTCATCCAACCATAGGTGAGATGGTTGAAGTTCAGTTGGTCGAACTATGATTCCTCTGCGAATTATATACGTAGGCAAGGCCATCAGAGACGAGCCCCCGAGGAATTAGGTCAGGCCCTTAGGACTGTCTTTTTGAGTCTTTCTTTGGGACTTGTCTTTCTCTCTCAATGTTGTAAACCTCCATTTGACTTGTGTAGCTATGTAATCATATCGCTTATTGTGGATATCATGTACTAATAAATTGTTGATCTTATGTGTGCACCCAAACTTATAGACCGTGTAGGTACAGGTGTTGGGAGCGAGGATATCATGATGCATTGGAATATAAGAGGTGCTTGAGTGTGTAAGAGGTGTGTTAAGCCGACCCCAAGTCAATATTCTATATTTCTAACAATAGTAAATATTTTATACCTTTGCTTCTAACTAGTGTGATCATTTACTATAGTTGTAAGTAGTGAATTAAGTTGTTATTGTCTTTCAAGTAAACAAAAAAAAGAAAAAATAATATTTGCAAAATTAGTAAAGATGTTGTGGATTTGATAGGTTGTTTAGTGTGGTGTAAAATGTGGGCATTACATACACCACCACCCTTTAATCATGCATCCTTCCTCATATGAATGACCCCTCTCCTCTTCTTAGTGTTCTATTCATTGTTAAAAGAAGAAATGACAAAACTGATAAATTAAGGGGCCTCCTCACTCAAGTTTGAAATGGCATTGACCCCTTCTTGGACCATGCATTTTTTCTTGAGGTAGATACTTCAAATGAATATTTTATTCTTGAGGGGGAATTATACTATACACTACTCAATCTTATTCTACATGACTTGCTTAGACCTATCTTAGATTTCTATTGTCACTTCCAAAATGGCTATGTTTCCTCCTTGGAATGGGAGGGCTCCCAAGGATAGTCTTTTGATATTTGTTTAATTAGAGAAAATAAGAGAATGGTTTCCCCCTCTTAAAATTATTTCATGTGGGGAGAAAACAATAATACAACACCTTTTTGTTTAGATAGGGACAAAAAATGGTACTCACTAGAAAAATAAATTAACATGTGAGACTAGTCATAATCATCTTAGGATCTCTAACAATAAAGCATAAAATGTTAGATGATATTTAATTGAAACACTGTTTACAAGATTAGCATCTTCCTTACCAAGAACCACATGAGGAGTAGTAATCTCCTCCAAGCTAATGGATGTGTTCTTTTCCTACAAAGAAGACTAATCAACATGTGAGTGAACTAATGAAACCAAAAAATATTACTTGATATTCGATGGAAACACTTAAAGGATCAAAATCTTCCATCTTGAGAAATAGATGAGGAGTAGTAATCTCCCAATTTGAGCTAATTGATGCATCCTATCCTATAAAAAAAACCAATCACACATGTAAGTGAATTGATGCATACATGTTACATCACCTAGAAATCAAAAAATTAATCAATGATAACATAATTTAAGAAATTTGCATGAAAATGAGAGATTATTTGTAATCATCTCATGATATTAAATAAAAAACCAAAAAATGAGTTAATATTCAATGGAAAATTTCTTACAATATTCACATATTCTATCTCAAAAACCATGGGAGTAGTAGCATCCATCAAGTGAATTAATGCATCCTCATCCTACAAACAATACCAATCACACTTGAAAGAAATTTGATACATCCATGTTACATCATGTATTGAGTTGAGAATTAAAAAATAATAATTTAAGAAAATATTTCCCCAATAAGATCTACCTCTTTTGGAATGTCATAATGCAACAATAATATGTTAGAGATGGAAATAATTTTTTCTCCAACAATAGGCATTACATTACCATTACTTGAGGCACCTAGCCTTTTTCTTTGGTACAAAATAAACGAAATTACATGATAAATTTTAGATAATAGAGTTGAAGATAAATATGAATCTTATGAATCTCAAAGAGATATTTGTACCTCTTATATTTTGTAAAGCATCAGTTATGTTCTAGCTAAACATATTCAAAATAGAACACAATCTATGTAAATCCATTGAACCTACTACAAGGTCTCTAAGAGGATCATCATCACTAGCTATTATTTTTCTCTTGTCTTCCACATTAGTTTGAAGGGAGGGACGGATATCATTCACCTTTTCATTTTGTGAAAAATATGTGTATTTGGTCAACTATCCATTGAAATGTGGGAAAAGGGATCATAAGTCCTAAGTGTAAAGAACCTAGGATGCAAAGGTGGCCTTTTTCCAAATTTCATTAGGATGTAGATCACAAGGTGAAAAGATTGACTTCTAGCCCTAGTGGTGAGCCATTCAGACCTAAATCTGCATCTAATGGGGGATTAGAATGGATTGGAAATATTTTAGAATTATTAAACAATGATCCTATATGCCCTAATACATAAAATGCAAGATCCTGACAACTAGAAAATATAAACAATAGTTTTCAAGTGGATTTGGGAAGTGTAGAGGATAACAAACCTGCTCCAAAAAATTGGTTATGATGTGCCTACAAGGACTCATTTCCCAATGGTGAATGGGTATTTGAAAGGGGCTCTTGATCATCCTTTGGGGTCCCCTTCTATTGGATCTAAGCTTCTATTTTCCACTTGCAAATTTGTTGGAATGTCAGAAATGAATTCAAAAAATTAGTTTGGACCATAGATTGACAAGAATGATGAAAACAAATGCAACAATACAAAATTGCTCTTCAAGATCTCTTCAATCCTTCTTGAACCTATAACTTGCACATACACAAAGAGGGAAAAATTAATGTGCCATATAGGGGTTTACCTCATTCAAACTCCATGAATAGCGTTCCCACTTTCACAATGGAAATGTCAATGATGAAAACCTTAATGGAAAGGAAGTGATGAATGAACAAATTGTTGCAACTCACCACCCTTCAATGGATTCCTTTGAAGGATTGAAGACATACATATACTTCAATGGAATTGGGTCTTTCTTGCTAGATTTTTTTGAATACTTGAATGCATGAAGACCTACAACAATGTTAGCCTTCACAAGACAACTTGAATACACATAAACTTTGACATGTTTTTAGGATCTTGATTGTTGCTATAAATGACTGGTAATGTTGCTCTTGAATGATCTTGACAATAATATTTTCTCTTGAATTGCTAGATCATGTTACTTCAATCTCAAATGGTAAAATAACTATGTATTTATAGGTGTTTATCCAATTTACTAAAAAATTAAATTCCAAAAGCTAACACTTACAATTTAAATTTTGATCAATAAAATGTTGCCAAAAACATATTTTAATTTGGGTCTTGGCTCATCATGGGTGAATGGATCTTGGCCTAAAATTATAGGACACACATGATCCAAGAAAAATTAATTATTAAACACATTTATTTAATGTTCATTCTCCTGTTAGAAAACGATACGAATAAGGCTTTAGAATGCATAGTTTGGAAAATTAGAAAATTAATTAAGTCTAAAAAATTAAGGGACCCAAAAATAGTGTGACATTGTAAAGGAATACAATTCTCTACACTACATTTAGCCCCCACTTTAGTGAGAGTATGAACTTACACTTAGACTCACACTAAAGTAGAGAAATATATGTCAAGAGGGGTCCAAGTGCCCAAATTTTAGAAAGATATGATGACAAAGAATCAAGGGAGATGACCAAGTCTCTAGGATCTAAGATCCCATGGAAAACCACCATAGGTAAAAAGGAACACACTTATGTGTAGCAAAAATACAAGATACACAGACATGCAATATCAAAATTAATGCAAAAAAAGAAAAAAAGAAAAATTTGGACTAGCAAGTTGTATTATCATGCTATGTATCCATAAAATATACTCACAAGGGCTAGTGAATTCTGGTATTCACTAGGTGATCTTGGCAAGGAATGAGAAACACACACTAGGTCTACAAGGTGTGCAATCATAAAAAAGGTGGCAAGGACACACCAGGTCTACAAGTGTGTACCCACAAAAAGGTGGCATAAATGGGAAGGATGCACCAGGTCTACAAGTATGTACCCATTTTTCAAACCATACAAAAATATATACTCCTTGATAAATTTGATAATGTTCCACAAAATAACATGTTTCACAAGGCTAGAAAGTTGTATTATACTAGACACTCATGGAATATAATTGCTTCACAAGGCTAGCAAGTTGCATTATGCTAGACACACATGGAATATAATTATTTTACAAGGCTAGTAAGTTGCATTATGCTAGACACTAATGGAATATAATTGCTTCACGAGGCTAGCAAGCTACATTATTCTAGGCACTCATGGAATACATGGCACCATAGGTAAGCAAGTTGTATAATGCTCATTGGACATGATTATGACAAAATGCAAAAAGGTAAAAATTAAGATAATCAAAGGATTTTTACTTAATGCATGGAAGGTCACACCTTAGGGAAAATCACACTTCAAATCACCACCAAGAGAGGACTTAGTTGAGGAATAAAAGATCATACCTTAGGGAACGCTAGCCATAAAATTACCACCAAGGAGAAAATAATATGCCAAGAAAGGTCACACTCTCGTAGGACACCGGGCCCAATAATACCACAAAGAAGACACATCACATGAATTAAGAAGACCAAACTTTGGTTGAAAAGGTCACACTTCCTAGGAGATGTATGCTATCATCACTAAGAAGGTACTATTTTTCATGCAACAATGATTAGGGGACTATATGCCTCCCCTTAAAATGTTAATGTACTTGCTACACTAATGTTTAAGGAGATAAAGAGGGATCCTTGCTAGAAGGAATACACCTAGGAAAAGGTTACCTAGCCCCTTTCCCCACAAGTGTAGGATAAAAGGTGATCGCCCTGTATCATGATATGTTGCTCCTTGCAAAATAAAGTATGATTGCATAAAACCAAGTTATACCCCCATGCATGGTAGTGAATATGTTATGATACTACAATTACCACATGACAAGGAGCAACAACTAATACTATTTACTAATTGAAATACAATAACCAAGACCTCTTATTGTTTCTTCCACGTTAAGCTCTATGGGGACACATATACCTTGTTCTCTTATCCCACACCCTTTTCATTATAGCCAAATTATTTCAAAATATCATAACCTCTTCCATAAATTTCCTTCATTTCTTTTGAGGAAGGTATATTTTTGTAGACCCCTAAAAATGTCTCAATGGGTCACATTGACTAACTAACATCATTTCATCCTCAAACCCATCCTCTTTTTGCTTGTTTAATTAAATAAGCCTAATTATTTAATTAAATGACTCATTTTCACCTATTAATCTAATTGACCTAATTTGGTTAATTCATCTCATCTCACATTGACATTTCATCTTATTTAATTAAATAATTTAAATAATTTAATTTTAATCCTAAGTCCTCCTATTTAATTAAATATCATATTTGCATTTCTTTTTCATTAAATAAATCAATAATTTAATGAATATTCTCACATTCCCCATCTTGCACATTCAAATTTGGTTTTAATTAACTAAATTGATACTTTCCCTCTTACCCACTTGCATAGGGAATATTCCAAAGGAATATTCTCCTATTTTCCTCCAAAAAAAGGTAACATTTGATTACTCCAAACAAACTTTGAAATAACTTTTTAAAGTTGTTGCAAAGTGTGTTTGTTTTCATGGTTGTGAGCCCTTGATCTTTTCTTGATCCATGTGATCTTTGATTCTCATCCATTGATGAGAATCCTTGATCCATGTTTCATCCTCCTTTCATTTGTGACCATTGATAGATCAAATCAATCTCACCTATTGCTTTTTCATTTGATCTCCATTAAATCAATTATTTAATGAATATCATATAATTCCCCTAATTTGCATAATTAAAAATTTGTTTTAATTATCAAATTACAAATTCTTCCACTTGCAAGGGAATATTCATACTCGTCCTTTGCACATTCCTCCAAAAGGGGAATATTCCCATGGAATATTCCTTCCCCTTTTGCACAATTAATTTTTTTTTAATTTACAAAATATCTATTTCCTCACCACTGAGAATGTTCCAAAGAATATTATTTCTCCTCACTCATTTGAAAAAGAGAATTTTCTTACAAAACTTCATGTGCAAGTTAACTCAAAACTTCATGTGTAAGTTAACTCAAAAATTCTTGTGCAAGTTAACTTGTGACCTCTTGTACAGGTTAAAAGTGTGTTTGTTTGAAGGAATGAGAACCCTTGATTAAATGTCATCATTGATTCTCATCCCTTGATGAGAATCCATGATTCATGCCTCCATTGTCTTTCCTTTTTGACCATTGATTAGCCTTTTTTATCTTAACCCTTCATTTCTCATTTGCTTTCCTATAAATAGGTCACTATTTGGAGACAAATAAATCCATCTTTTAAGAGAAAACTTATGTTGTTAAAATCACTTTCACATGCACTCATATTTAGCACATATTTAGCATCTTTTTAGTTTAATTTACTTGCATCATTAGCTTAAAGCATCCATTAATGGCTTCCATGATAACATAGGTGCATACATTTAGCATATTTTATAGTTAGGATTTTAATCTTTTGAAGCTTGCATACATTTAGAGTAGATTTTCATACACCCATATCAATAACCTTAGCATATATCATGTTAGCATTTAAATAATGTTTTATGACATATCTCTCATCGGATTCATTGATTCTCTTCAATAGAATCGATTGAAACAAGCTCATTATCCAAGGGATTGGGAAAGGGTCACCATTCCACATCAATACGACACCACTCCCCCAATAGGATAAGTTTCAATGTCTTAGATTAGAGGTTTGTCAAGCTTTCATGATTTAGAATGTTAGTTTTAATGGCTTCTATGTCTTTGTTTATAGTGAATGATCTTATTGGGATTGATGCTTAGTGGATTAAATATTCCTTGAATTCGTATGGATTGGGTGTAGTTAACCTATACTATGAAATTGGTCACATTTTGGTGCTAGAAGGAGGGCATGAGCTAATCAATCTAACAAAATTTTGTTTAGATTTTTGTTTTCCTTGTGTTTGTAGATACAACAACGCTTTTTTAGGCTAATTGGGTTTTGCAGGTTGGGTGATAAGAGTTGAAGTGAAGAAGTGTTCTCATCTTTAAAATTTTATAATTGTAACAAGCGTTTGACACTTTTGGGGCAATTATAACCCATCTATCATGCTTTTAATTGTTGGTGTAATTAATTAATTATTACACTAACATAAGTTAACTTAGGTCTTGCATTTATTTAATTAAGTCCTAGGTTGCATTATTAGATAAATCATTTAATAAATGGAGTTTTATTCCCTTTCCTAGGTTGTGGGATAAGATTCCTTCTTGAACTTATCTCATCATTTAATGATCATCAACATAGGGTTCACATGTTGTCACATGTTGTTACATTATAACACTTGGAAACATCTCATGCATATTAGGGTTTACTTCTTGCCTATATATTCAAGCATCTTGTTCATTTGTAACATATCAATATCTTTTTCATCATATCAATAGAATCTTTAATCAACATTCCTAGTTGCAACACTTTTCTTTGTGATTGATCATCTTTCCTGGTTCAAAGGTCCTCCATCGAAGACTGCAGCTTCAAGGACTGTGCATCCATAATCTCAACATGGTATCAGAGAGTATCCAGTGAAACTTCAACCCTCGATCAAGAAAGTTGGTGTGCGAGATTCTCTGCAAGCTTGAAGGTTTCCATTACAGGCTACTTGTTTCCACCCAGGGACCAAGCTAATTTCTGAAGCAGATTGAGTCAGATCCGAGCTCGCCATTGTCTTCAGAAGGCCTCGAAACCCTAGGATCGCCTGCCCATTCATCAAAATCAGATACATCAACCCGGGAGCTTCAGAGGTATTTTTAGGGTTTGCAAAATCAATCCTACTATCCGTACAATTTGCAGCAAAAAATAATTTTTTCTATAGTTTCCGAAAAATATTTTTTGCAGCAACTGCCATTTTATTAAATGGTCGGCATCCATCCATCGGCATTTTATATTTTGGAGGTTTATTTTTCTATCGGCATTTTGGGTTTAATTTATCTTTTTGCTTAGCATTCAAAAATCTTCAAATCTTGCAAATATATATAATTGTTGACATATTTGGGTTGATTTTTAATTGCCCTAAGCATTATTAAAAATCAAATATATATTTTCGTCGGCCTTTGAGGTCTGCAAAATTTTTTCTTGTCGGCACATTCATTGCCTTGCAAGGAAGGACTGTACCCCACAGACCTGTCGCATCAAGGTTGTTTGTCGGCCCACTCTCGTCGCTTCCACCCACGCTGGAGTTCATTTCCCGGCCGATCGTCTTCATTAGCTCCCACCGACCCCCGAAGAATTTTCTCCCGCCGACCGTTCTTTCTTCCCACTGGCCCCATCACCGCCGACATTTGTTACCGGCGTATTTGGAGCCCCCGCTTGTCATGACCTTAGTCCCATCGATGGACCAAGGGGCCTCGTCCATATCCAGCGGTGCCGCCCCAGCATCGCCCTGCTCCGCCTGGCCGTCGCTCCGCCCGGTGGCCCCTCTTTTTTTGCCAGCTCAATAGCCGTGGTCACATCATCGACCAGGTGCCAGCGCCCGGGGGGCTAGAATTTTGCCCCTGTTTAGCCTGTAGACTGCCTAATATAGGCATTTTTTTCGTTTTATCACAACTTTCACCCATGATATCAAAATTTTGCAAACGATATACCGTCGGAAAGGTCTTTCCATCTACTTTCCAGTGGTGACATCAGTTCTACAAAATTTTGCTTGCAGAAAATTCTACAGCCAACTGAAGAAAAAACCCTAATTTGGACATAAAGGCTCATAACTTCTCATCAGATTGTCGAATTTCAGTGATTCCAGCGGCATCAGGAAGGTGATTCAGAGCTCTTTTTCATCAGTCCAACCCCTTGATTAGTTTCAGCTCCAGGTACTCTTGCATGCGATTTTTTTCAATTTGGTGCCTTTGATCAATAACCTGGTTATCCTGAAGCTTGGGAAAATATTTTTTGATCCGGGTTGCATCAATTCAGTTGTACATCATATTTGGAAGTCTTTATTTACTGTTGAAGGTCATTTTTCTTTGTGTTTGTGGAGAAATTTCATTATGGGACTTGCATATACTTCTTCTCTAGTTATGTTGCACAAGGGTAACTATTCACAATGGCGAGATGGGATCTGCCACCATCTTCATTCACTTGATTTGTTGCCACATCTATTTGGTATCATTCCCCATCCAAGTGAAGGTATTCATGAACTTGCTTGGAGTTGCAGCAGGTACACTGTTTTGGAGATCATTTTGATGCTAGTTGATTGTGATGTTTTGAGTACTATTGATCATTGTGATTGTCCTCATATTCTTTGGACTAAGCTTTGGGAGATATATGGAGCTTCTGATTCTCCACCATTCCCCGTTGGTCAAGATTCAGAATGTCATTCTTCAAATCAAGTTCCCTATGATGATATTGTTGTGCAAGAGGTTGATTTCCTTGATCTTTCTGAAGAGGTTGACAAGGTTCCTTTCGGTGCTTCTTCTTCATCAAAGACAGTTGGTATCCCTTCACATTCAATGATTCCTTGTCTAGATTCATTGATTGAGGCTTCCACCATCATCATCCATCAGGACACATTCAGTTTTTCAGACTTGGCATCACAGGATGGCTTTGTTTCAGGCATCATTGACTTGGCTACTTCTACAGGTTTGGAGAACATTCTTGAGGGGGTATCACTCCTCTATTCAGAGATTTCATATCTAAGACTTCTTCCCTGCCATTCCATTCAAGACTTGTAGTTTCTTCAGCATCTACCATTGGATTTGCTTCAGACTTCCTTCAATGGTTTTGAGGACACTTCATTCAGGGGGGGCTATCAAGTCTCCATCATATTCATTCCATCTCAATCTTTGGCTATTGTTCAGCATCAATTTCTACATCGTCCTAATTTGTCACCCTCTTCATTGATTGTGGCATCTTCATCAGGCAAGGAGACATTTGAGCAGAGTTCAGAGACATCATCATCCATGTTCATTCTCCCTTCCTTCAATTCCTATCCGGAATGGGAAGCATCTTTGTACTTGCAGTTGGTTTTGTTTCTTCCGAAAGGGAGACAATTTGTTTGTCGGCATTGGATCTTGTTTTGTCTTTAGACACTTACCATCTTTGCAGGTGATCACATCTTCTAGGGGGGCTATTTAGTCTCTCTATTGTATCCATGTGATGGATGGTGTACTTGGGGGGTATTTGGGGAGTCCTCCATCCTTCCCATCCTATCTCACATTTTTTCCTTTTCATCTCCTTTTTGGAGAGGGGTTTTCTTCCCATTGGGTTTTCCCCTTTTTTCCAGTTGTGGGAGATTTTTTGCATTTTCATGTACATGGGTACCTAACATGGCCTCGTAGTTGGGACCCATCATCATCTTGCATAATCATTGCATTTTCCTCCCTAAGTTACACTTATGGGGGGGTGTTGGTGTAATTAATTAATTATTACACTAACATAAGTTAACTTAGGTCTTGCATTTATTTAATTAAGTCCTAGGTTGCATTATTAGATAAATCATTTAATAAATGGGGTTTTATTCCCTTTCCTAGGTTGTGGGATAAGATTCCTTCTTGAACTTATCTCATCATTTAATGATCATCAACATAGGGTTCACATGTTGTCACATGTTGTTACATTATAACACTTGGCAACATCTCATGCATATTAGGGTTTACTTCTTGCCTATATATTCAAGCATCTTGTTCATTTGTAACATATCAATATCTTTTTCATCATATCAATAGAATCTTTAATCAGCATTCCTAGTTGCAACACTTTTCTTTGTGGTTGATCATCTTTCCTGGCTCAAAGGTCCTCCATCAAAGACTGCAACTTCAAGGACTGTGCATCCATAATCTCAACATTAATTTTATGCTTTAGGACTGCACTAATTTTCATTTGTGTTTAAAATGAATGCTCAAATGGGACTAAAATTGAGCCCTCATTTCATCATTTTATTGTGGGCTTAAAATTGAACAAGGCAACTTAACATTTAGTTTGGTGCATAAAGTGAAGTCATCTTAGCTTTAGGGGTTAAAATTAACAAGTGTTTGCTATGTTTTTTTATTTACACTATTGTTATTGAATTTGTATGCACTTCTCTCACTCCACTCGGTGATCTTGAGAATCAGAAACATTCCTTGACATTTTGTATAATCACCCACATCTTTCAATTTAGATTAAAAATGAACTCCTTGCTAGTGTAGGGAGAAGGCGTGGTGTGTGCTCTCTCCTTGTTTCATGCAAATTGGGAGATCAAACTTTAAGTGTACTCCCTTGCTATTGTTTATCTTTAGAGGGCCTACCTCCCCACTTCGAAAGGAGGGAACAACCCATGTGGTAATGAGCTAAAGCCAAGCTCTTTCAAGTTGCTATATAAAAATATGTTTCTGACTAAAGTCATAAACAACAAGTGTGGATGCGTCATACTAACAAGTGTCACCCTTAGTATCCATGTGATACATCAAAATCTCTTCTTAGGAAGAGAATGGGATTCCTCTTGATTGAAATAACCTTGAGCCAATCTGGCCACATGTATGGCCACCTTGAACAAAAGCCCTTATTAAGAACCATTGTTTAGAATCCAAAAACCTTCATGCTTGTTGGTGCAGGAATAGTCATTCTGAAGCCACCCCACATTTGTACTATTCATTGTTGAAACAAAAAAATCCTTAGGATCTTAGATCTTTAGGATTTGAGATTTGGTGGTCCCGAGAAGTGTGTGTCGTGGAGGAGAGCCAGTGTCACCAAATCTCTAGTTGTTTGCATTGTCTTAGTGTTTGGAGAAATCTGAGTGGGGATTCAACAAGTAGTATCTTTTGAGCCTAGGATGGTAAATGCTTGAGAGTTAGTTTAATACTTTGCTTGGTTCCAAAACGTTGCAAACAAACATTCACAATCTTCTTCAAAAATTCAATCCCATTGGTCTAAATATGGATACCTTTTGAAATAGCCTTGATATTAATGTGTGTCCTAAGGATTTCTATCCTTAGAGATTTATAAATATCTTGACTTATATCTCAATCCATATTTTCCAAAGTTAACATAAGAAACTATGCCTTCAACCTTATGATTTTCACAAAATGGACATTGTGAAATTTATGATGTTTGTGACATAGACATTTAGTTTGAACTTAATCAAGACAAGTGTTTGTGGTAAAAGAAACTCACTTAAGCAAGATAAATTGACAAAATAGAACCCTACATGACCATTTGGCATCCGATCGCTCTAGTGGAACAACCAAACCTTACACCTGCTACCATACAAGGAAAACATTGCAAAAATTGAGTCCAAATTCATTGAGTTCTATTGTCAAAATCATTGAGTACCATTATCCAAATTCATTGAGTTCTATTGTCAAAATCATTGGGTCCTATTTCCAAAATCATTTGAATTCTATTTTTCCAAAATCATTGAGTCCTTAGGGTTTGATCACTTTAGAGGTATAGCATGTTTCTCACTAACTTGGTCTTGGAAAACAAAGGTTCACTCTATGTCAACATTGGGTCAAATATTTCATCCACCCCTTCATAAAAACTCATCCTTCACTTCACCAAACTTTGCAAAAAAATTGAACTCACCAACACTTTTGGACTAGAACATCAATCAACCCAACCCCTAACTTAGCTACTTTTGTATGTAAAATGAATCCTTTCCCATGCATTTTGTTAAGTTAGTTAACATCTTTCAACCCATTTATCTTGAAGGTCACAATTCTACCCTAAAGATTCATAAGTTCATTAACATCCTTTATCCAAACATCAAACAAATCAAACTTACAAGTCAAAATTGTTGACCCAAATTTATTGCAAATATCACTCCCCACATCATTATTTTCATCTCCCATTGTCATCATTGCTCCAAAAATACTTAGAGAATCCCTTCTACCTAAATTAAAAATCTCAACACAACTCTCCCATAGGTGACCCAAAATTTATGGTAAAGTCAAGATCACAACACAAGAGAATCATGGAGAAAAAAAAAGTCTCATCTACCATTAGTGATACCAATCCTCAAGAATTTGATTCGAGAAGTCAAGTTACCCCATCACAACAACCCCCATCTCCATCAGGGCCATATGAGATAGAAGATGTCATGAACAATCCATTTGGACTTACTAGGGAAGAAATCATGGAACATCAAGCCTTAGAAAATGTGTCTCCAACTTCCCCATCTTTTGTTGCTCAATCATTGACACAAGGCTAAACCAAATCTATGATCCAACCAACTCCACCCCCTGTACGAAGTCAACCCTTAACATCTAGTCTTGCGACTAGACTAGGAACCAACCTTGGTCTCACTTCATGTCTAGGAACAAACACAACTTTTGGGATTCACCACATGAACATTCCATTAACCACCAACCTTCCCAAAACACAAGTTGGACACCAACATTTGGAAAACCACTTACATTCCATAACGCCGCAACAATCTTAAAATTTTGAGCACAACCATCTTAATCCATCACCACAAATACCCCAAGTGTTCCTAGTGTTACCTAAGGTAATGTGAACCAAGTACCTCAAGTAGGACAACAAGGGAAATTTAACACTCTAACGCAAAGTCAACCCTTGACAAGTGGTTCCAGCAACTCCATCTACACATTGAAACAAGTGGTTACCCAAACTACTCAAGTCAATCCACCATCCACATCAAATCCATCTATCATCAACCCAAATCAAAACAACCCCTTGGTCACAAATCCCGTCAACCAAGGTAATACCTTGGCTACATCTCAAACACAAGGGAATCCCCAATACATTGTGTATACACCTAAAAATGGTCACATTATAATAAGTCTGGTAATTAATTAAATACAAGTTATTTAATTAAATCTCTAATTCAATCTACATATAAATAAATTTAATTATTTATTTATATTGTTCGTTTTCTAATTCTTCTATCTTAATTAAATAAGTTTAATTACTTATTTAATTTAATCACTTTTGTAATTCTTCTTAATTAAATTAAATAAGTATTACAATTTATTTAATTTAATTATCACATTGCTTTATTTTGAATAAAGTAAATATTCTTCTTTTTCCAAAATCATGAAATCATCTTTAAATCTTCTAAAAATCACATTGCTTTATTTTGAATAAAGTAAATATTCTTCTTTTTTCCAAAATCATAAAATCATCTTTAAATCTTCTAAATATTCTTCTTTTTTTCCAAAATCCTGAAATCATCTTTAAATTTTCTAAAAAGTCATCTCACATTTAATTAAACATTTTAAATATTTAATTAGAAACTTCTTATCCACATTTCACACATAATTAAATATTTTTCAATATTTAATTAGAAGTTTCCAAAAACCACATGTCACATGAAATTAAATAATTTTATTATTTAATTGATAAATTATCTTCAACTACAAAACCAACTCATAACTAAAGATGACAAATGGCAAGTTGCCTTCGTTTTTGAGTGAAAGGTTTTGTGGGAAGGAAACATCTTCCTTCTTTTTCTCTAGCTTCCATCTTTCTCTCCAACGTCTCCATCTCTCACCGTTCATCTTACCAGACTGAATCTCAACCGTTGATCTTTTCCAACTAAGCTTTTTCCTTCAAAAACCCTATAAATACAACCCCTTTGTGAGTTGAAAACAATCCTATAATTTTTTAATTTAGTGCTATTATTATAGTTGCATTCTAATCAGCATTTAGCAATCTTTTTAGGAATTTTTATTTCAATTTCATAGCATCTTAGTTTTCACATCATAGCTTAAATAATTTAGAAAATAGACATGCATTTTGCATAAGCTCATTCTCCGAAGTTGTCATTCTAATAAGCCGCTGCTTACACCAACTGAGGACCAGTACTTGCAATGAATCCTTGGAGATAGAGCACAATAAGACGCTTTCGAAGGAGTTGTTGTTTTAAGAGTTTGATTTAATTTTTAATTAGTTTCCTTTTATTTAATTTCTTATTGGTGTGTTGGTTTATATCTCTTTAGTTAGATCACATATTTATATCTCTTTAGTTAGATCACATATTCACACACACATTTTCTGGCACCCATCGTGGGGCCTTTGCCCCATTTTTAACATCTACTTGCAGGTTTTCTAACAGGTTTTCACGTTCTAAAGTTCAACTTTTTGAAAAAAAATTGCATTTTAGCGCATCCGTGAGTTTATTTAGTGCATCCAGGAACTATTTCAGTGCATCTAGGGAATAGAAAGGTGCATCCATTTAGCTCACTTGATTTAAAATTGTAAAAAATAATTTTGTTTTGCATTCTTAGATTAGTGCATTTAGGATTTCTTTTAGCGCATTTAAGGTTTTCTGTAGCGCTTATGGGTTTTGTTTTAGCACATTGACTGTTTGTTTTAGCACTTTTGTATGATCTTTTAGCGCTTACAAGTTGTAACTAAAAAAAGTTCTGAGTCTGACGCCTTCCGCAGATAGAGATTTTTCTGGTTAAAATGAAGCAACCCTAGGGTAGACACAACAATTTAAAATAAACCAATCCTAGGATAGACATGGAATTTAAAAAGAAGAAATCTTAGGATAGTCACCACACATTGATTTTTTACAATTAAAATGAATCCCATGCTTGTTGTGAAGCAACATCTTCACATAGATTAAATCATTGTCATTTGGGCTTTAAAAATAACATTGTTTGCTTTGTCTATGGCAATAGGTCTATGCTCTCCCCTTAACTGGGTGATCAGAATACCAGACCTTCCTTTTCATTTTCTACAATTTTAATGCTTTATTACATCCTTTAGAGGGCCTGCTCTTGTGGGAAAAAGTACTCACCCAAGAGGAATGACCCAAGTGGGTTCAAGCCAAAGCCAAGCTATTCCACCCCACTATAAAATTTAAAGCAAATTTGGGGAAACCCACTTTTTTCGGTAGTGTGCAAGATAACCATCCCCAAAGCATTTGTTCTAAAGGTTGGGAGGTCTCTTGAGGGAGTTTATTATTGCCGCAGCGAATGGAAACCCTTACTAAGAACCTAGTGTAGTATCCAACCGTGTCAGTTTCCGAACATCCTAATAATCACAGTGCAAGGGAGGGAAGAATCTGCTCCCAAGACACTCACCATATAACTGCCAAGGACCATTTGCTCAGGGGATTCGGTATCCACTTTTGTCACTCTGTGTACGTGCCTGGAAATGAGAAAAACACGGGCGCCCCTTCGGGGGTGACACAACTGTGTGAGTCGACACAATTCTAAGATGTGGGTTGTTGATTATTATGATGACCTACTTGAGCACTAAGAGTGAGTTTGCCTGAATTGTCTGTTCTATGCAAAAACCTGTGAAAACATTTCATGAAAACATTTTTGAACATACACTAGATGTTTAGGGCTTAAAAGAACAACTATTTTTAGAGTGTTTGTTGTGTTTTCTTCATGTCAAATCAGATTAAGATCATCCAAGAAAGCACTAAGAATTTGATTGAATTGGCCTTTCTACCAAAATCTAAGTTTCTACCATCATTAGACTAGCTACATCCCTGATATCTTCTATCCTTAGAGATTGGAAATCCACCATGTTTGTTAGGAAGTCGATTGCCAATAGGATCAAGAAACCTAAGAAACATTTAGGTTACAAAAAGACTTTGCAACAAAGAAAATTCCTTTACAAGAGTCGAAACATCTTGCTCCTTCATAGGTACCAAGATTTTGTTAGGGGATTTACTGACAAGTACGCTATAGAGCCTTTGTATTCCTGAGCCTATTTCCAAAGAAGAGTTCTATCTCAACGACACAATCACAATCAACCTCTTGAGTTTGATTTCATACTGCAACCCTCAATTGAATATCCCACTCATCCTAACCAAATCATTCACTGATCTTGAAAACAAACTAGGCTATTTGATCACTTATCATTTTTTGAGACTAGGATCAAATCTCAAAAAGTGCATCTTTTCAAACAAGTTTCTGATTATTGATTCAACTTCCCCAACAGGATTTTGATATCCTTTCATCTTGGAAGCCACAATCAAGAGTTAGAAAAGTCATTTGATCATATCATAGGATTTTCATCTTATCAGATCAAGACATCATCATTTGTGCACTTCTCAAACTTGTGATCTAAGTTTAGAAGAACATTTCAAAAGCATATGCCTATTTTCACAAGGTTCTAAAAAAACACAAAGAAGAAGATGATTTAAGAAGAGATCCACTTTACAACATGGGTGATAGGGAAGAAAATCCTTTTCATAGGTTTTGTACTGGGAATAGTTCAAATGATGAAATAAATGATGAAATGATTCAAGAAGTTGAACAAGATCCACAGTTTCACATAATTTTGGACAAGATCTTAGAGCAAGATAAAGAAGGCTACTTTCTTTTATTGGCAAACCAAGGTGCCAAATTGCCCTCTGACTACGATATGGAGAAAATTAAGGAAGATCCTAAAAAGACTAAAACTCCCTTAAATGATCTTAGTACTCTTACCCAACAAATAAGAGCACTCCAAAGGAAAATCAAGGAAATACAAGGGGGCACAACTAAGAAGTTCTTTGATGGAAATATGAATGTAACCTCTTCTCCTCCAAAAACAACATCATCCAAATTCAATGTTTTTTAATTTTTGCAAAGGTTAAATGAGAATCCCAAATCTAAGCCATCAAATAAAATTGACCAATCCTATCATGCCATGCATTTATCTTCATCCCCCATAATTCAAAATGAACCTCATGATTCTTTCACCCAAGATAATGATTCCATTCAATCATCTTCTTCTATCATATCCTCTACATCCAATGATTCATTTCAATCTACACATCTCGATCAAAATATTCTACAAACCCTTCCTATCTTTGATCAAGATCCCATCTCTCAAGAACCATATGATGATCCCCTCCTTTCATTATTTACCCATGATAATCCTCTTCCATCTCAAGAACAAAATGTTCTTCCAAGTTCTCCGTCCACCCCATTCAATGAATCCATACTCTCTTATGATTCCATCGCATCTTAGGATTAGAACAATTCTTCCATCCTATCCAAAGATTCCCTTCCATTTGATGATCAAGCTACTCCATCTCCTTCATCTAATGATTTTTTTCCTAGTCAAGATCAAAGTATCCCATCATCCTCATGTCAAGAGCCTCTCACACCTCTTCAAGCTATCCATGAACCCCACACCTATAAATTGTGATCCTCCACCTTTATCCACTCTAGTTTACTTCCAATACCTATCCTTTCATCCATATCATATCCTCCTCAAAATGGACTCGCATCTTGTTTCACAAACAATGCATATCCCATGGGTAAACGAATGTGCGAAATTATGAATTACAAAGGCAAAGGCTTAGGCCTTCATGAGCAAGGTATCCTAGAACCCCTTTCTATCCAAGCACATCCATATCCTCATGCTCAACCTAGGTATCCTAGTCCATCAAACTCTCCATCCAGCCTAGGTCCTTATCCTAGTCCATCAAACAATCCATCTATCCTAGGTCTTATCCTAGTTCATTAAACCTTCCATCTATCCTAGTTCATCAAACCTTCCATCTATCCTTGGTCCTTATCATCCCAACCCTAGCTCATCAGCCCTTCCATCCATATTAGGGCCCCACATTTCTCCATCTCCTATTCTTCAAGAACAATAAAGGCACACATCCTTGATCCACTTTCAAAATTCTTCCTACATTAACTCATCCATCATACCTCCATATCAGTCATCTCAATACACTCCTCCCATTGCTTTTGGAAGCAATTTGGGTGCCAAATGTCAAAAGCTTCAATATAAAAATCCACATGTATCAAAGGATCAACATGTCTCCTCGAAGAGTCATGCAAAAATAAAAGAAAATTCAATCCAAAAATCAAAAGAAAAATTCAAAAGGCCACAAAGGCCCATCAATTCAAAATAAAATTTTCAAAGACCGCAAAGGTCCATAAATCAAAGAGAAAAATCTCAAAGGCCACAAAGGCCCATAAAGAAAATATCAAAATCAAAAGTCATGTGGATTCCTAAAAGTCTCATAGAAGCAATAAAATAAAAATTGGCATCCAAATTTGCTAATCGGAAAGCTTCTCACCATCTCCCATCTAAAAACATATCACCTTCCAAATCCACTATTCCTCCATCACTCCATCACCTTTCAAGGTGTGTGCCAATGTTAATCTTGCCATCCTTTCCATCTATCCATCACCAAGCCTTCCAACCTCCTATCCATTATCCAACACCCAATCCCCATTCTCCTCCTTTAATTCAAAGCTTTGAATAAGGCCTTAGCTTCTACTATCATGCCAACATTTATAAGTCTAATTCCCATTCCCATGGTCTATTAGAGCACATATTCAAGGGATATTAGTTGTGAAACTTGGTGCTTAAACCCTTCCTCTGTTCCCCTATCATGCAAATACTATCTTTCATATCCATCTCCCTATCCATATACTATCTTCCATTTTCCTCTTATCATTCATGGTCATTATCCTCATTTCACCTTTGATCTTGACAAGGTTAAGGATCTTCTTGAAAATCATGCATCTTATCCTATTCACTTCATCCAAAATAAAATAAAAATTAGCATCCAAATTTGCTAATCGGAAAGCTTCTCACCATCTCCCATCTAAAAACATATCACCTTCCAAATCCACTATTCCTCCATCACTCCATCACCTTTCAAGGTGTGTGCCAATGTTAATCTTGCCATCCTTTCCATCTATCCATCACCAAGCCTTCCAACCTCCTATCCATTATCCAACACCCAATCCCCATTCTCCTCCTTTAATTCAAAGCTTTGAATAAGGCCTTAGCTTCTACTATCATGCCAACATTTATAAGTCTAATTCCCATTCCCATGGTCTATTAGAGCACATATTCAAGGGATATTAGTCGTGAAACTTGGTGCTTAAACCCTTCCTCTGTTCCCCTATCATGCAAATACTATCTTTCATATCCATCTCCCTATCCATATACTATCTTCCATTTTCCTCTTATCATTCATGGTCATTATCCTCATTTCACCTTTGATCTTGACAAGGTTAAGGATCTTCTTGAAAATCATGCATCTTATCCTATTCACTTCATCCAAATATTCCATATGATATCCTTCGTCATGCATCTTCTGTTATATTGTGGGGCATCTTGTTTCTTCAATTGGTCATCCCATTCCATGTTAAATGTCCTTAAAAAAAATAATAATAAATAAATCAATCAAAAAACATCAAAATC
>VDFB02104457.1:0-27893 GCA_007258455.2 Sequoia sempervirens | reverse complement strand
AGATCAAATTGCTTCACTTTCCAAAATAATTCAGTCATTGCGCCAAGAGACATCTCCACCCCAAAATCAATACACTCTTCCATTGGTTAAACCATTTCATCAAAGCATTGAGTTGTGTCCACAACCACATCAAGAACAATATCTCCAATGTCAAGAAGTTAGATATCAAGATCAACAACATCACTAATAAAACCAACCTCCACATCTCGAAGATCAATCACCACATCTCCAAAATCAATCACCACAAGGTAACAAATTAAAATAGACACCCTTTGGGGGACCAATCGAATCGGTCATGCAACAGTTGGTACAAGAAAATCTCATCAAAATCCCCATTTATGAAAATTATCAAGAGCCTCAAGTTAAACCACCATGGTATAACAAGAAACACCTTTGTGATTTTCACAAAATAAAGGGACACACAACATCCAATTGTATCCAACTCAAAAATCTCATCCATTACCTTATTGATAAAAAAATAATAACTATTGAGGACAACGATGAAGAATCAACCACTAGTGTTAGCATTGGAAATCTACCCACTACAATTGTTGAAAACAATGATCAAGATATATCCATCAATGAGCACCTTGAAGATGTTTCTACCTCATCCAAAGATCAACTCAACATACATCAAGAGTCACTTTTTGATCATGATAAAAGCCCCCCGACAATTTCTGACAATGATCTATTTCAAGGAGTGTTAACATTATTTGATCCTAGAATTAGCGATCCTTCCACCAATGATCATTTTGGAAATACCTCTACCTCATCCAATGAGTTAGAGGACATATCTCAAGAATTTATTCCAAATCATGATCAACATCTTTCACCAAATTCTAGCAATGGTCCTTTCCAAGACATATTGACATCATTTGACCTCATGGTTACATATATTGAAGGAATCCTCAACTCAAAATTTGATCTAAGTACACTCAAAGATAAAGAGGATATTAAGCCACTTCTCATGCCTAATGAAGATATCCTAGAACACTTTATAAGCAATCCATCCTTTGAAACTAACCCATGTTAAGAACTTGATCCAAAGCATGTCGAAAGCAATTCCGAAATCATTCAAGATCAAGAGTTCATATCTCCAAGATACTACAAAGATCTAATGGACACTCTCCTATCTATACAAGATGTCAAAAATGATGATCATATCCATATAGCACATATTCCTCCATTTACCCATGAGATGCTTACTCATAATGGACATGTATATGATCTTCATTTCAAACAAGAATCTCATACTCTTGATATCATTATCAATGGAAAAAGTCTCCTACTCTTAACATTTGTACACATGATCAAGATACAGAAAAATCTAGAGACATATCAGAAATGGGCCATGAAGAGGGCTTCTACAAAAGTGGTGAATCATGAACATCTTGTGAAGGGATATCAAAAATGAATCATAAGGAAGACTTTTACAGGGACAGTGAATCATCGACACCTCTTGAAGAAGCATTAAAATATGATATTTCACAAGATCAAGCCAAATATATGAATCAGGAAGTTATCCCACTTATGGAGGATCCTATCACTTATAAACTTGGATCACTTACCTTTTTTAGGGAAAGCTATCTTATCAATGAAGAAGTTATCACCTTTGAAGATCCACAACAGAGCAGAGAAGGATTAACACATTGTTTCCAAGGTAAATCATATCCTATTGCAAATAAAATGTTTCAATAGATGAATTATCAAGGTAGAGGATTAGGCCTACATGAACAGGGTATCCTAGAACCAATGCAGATTATGGGCAATCCTAAGCTTCAAGGTCTTGGTTATTCGACAATGAATGGATCTAAAAATATCAATAATACCTCTATAATATTGGGGGCAATTTTATCTAGTACAAGCATCAACATGGGGAGCACGAAGAGTCTTTATGGTGAAACCAATTCCAATACTATAACCAACCATGTCATGAATCTTCATACACCCATCACCCCATCCATGAATCAAGAAAAACATCAAAAGAAATATTTGAATCAAAGCATGAAGAATGCTATCAAAGCAAAATAAGTTGAGAAGCATAATGGACAAATCAAATACACATGGATACCAAAATATACAAAGAAATATTATCCCTATCAAACTCCATCAGTTAAAGAAACTATGGGGAAAAATAAAAAAGGGAAAAGTATCCATCAAAGATGTCCACAAAGGAAAAATAAAGCTTCTCAAGCAACGCACAAAGTATATCAAGCAGCTGGTCCTAATTTCATGCACACTTCCATATCCATCCATCATTGCTCATCTTCCCAAGTTTGGAGAGTCAAAGGTTCCAAACTATCAACCAATCCATCTTTTATTCCTAAACACACTCCATCCATGCCTCCACGCATGATATCCAATTCTCACATTGACCATGTATTGGTAGCCACCCTTCATCATAAGGATTCAGAAGGCACTCTATCGTGATGTGCACACAAAGACAAAGTTAACTCCGGTATCAACAAAGTAGATCAAGAATCTCAAAATTTGTATTCAAGTGCACATATCTTGGAAAAACAACTTTTTCAGGCAGGATATCGATGACACATTATATGAAAAAAAAAATCTACATCAACACCACTAGGTGATTCAACATAATCTTAAAAATCTTTCACAAAAAAATAAAAATAAAATAAACAAAATCATGAAAATAGTAAAGATAAAAATTGTCCTCTAGTGAAAACCACTATGGTGGCGCTTTGGACAGGTACCATGATGAAAACTTGGAAAAAAAGTGTCATGTGTAGAGTCGAGCATCTACGTGCACTAGTTCAGGTGGAAGCATCTCATCCCATCCATAATAAAATCCAACATTGGATCCATCTTATCCATAATAAATTCATTAATCCATTAAGAATTTATCCAATCCATTTTCATTCATCTGCATCCATCTTCAAATTATCTTGATCTTGATGAAAGTTTGGTGTACACTTTACACTTGCTTATGTTAAACATCTTGACATGAGTCATTTCCATTGATCCTATCCTATCACAACGTTATCTGATCCATGAAGCATTATCCAAATGAGCATCCTCTATTCAAATACCTTATCTTTTAACAAGATAATACTTGGAATCCTTTGCATGCTTACTAGATCCATCCATGACATTTCAAACATTGCTAGACACTGGGGGAAAATATTTACATATTGCTTTGGGAATAAATCTTGATCTATATCCTCCAACTTATGTGATGACCCAAACATTGGAAAACGTAAAATCAAATTGGTCAAGAATTTGTGAGCCAAAATCCAAATCACTAGCCCATGGCAAGAAGATGTTCCTTATCAAGATTTATCTTTCATCGAACATCAATCCAAAAAATCAATATCAGTTGCATCTAAGTTGTACGTCAATGTCGCATCAAATCATTCAAACAAATTTTGTTCCAAAACTGAGCTTCATAATCCTGATCAATCAAATCCAATCAAGCCATCATCATCTCAGTCCTTGTGTTTCTTAGTTAACTATCCTTGCATTGTTGTGTATCCTAAACAACGTTATCATCATCAATCTTGATCAATCAAACCCAATCAATCCCTCATCATCTAGGGATATCCATCCCAATCCTTGTGTTGCTTAACACTATCCTTGCATTGATGTGTATCCTCAACAATGTTATGATCATCAATCCATCGATTCAACCAATCAACCTTAGCTTGGATTTCAAAAAAATCCCAAAATAGAGCATTGATATCATCACACATATCCATATCCAAATCGTCAAAATCGTGCGAAAATCCAAAAACAGGTCAAAAAATCATCAAAAATGTCAAAAACTTGGTATCCGAACTACATTGTCTCTGAGATTAAATGTAGGAAAGGCCATTATTGATGTGCCCTCAAGACACAAATTCCAAAAACATTTAAAAAACACCTGAAATCCAAAAAAAATCATAAATCTCAGAAAACACCAAAAACAATGGAAAATTGGAAAATCAAAACATTCATAAATATCATAAAACACTAAAAAGATTAAAAATTTCAAAAAATAAAAACATTTGTAAAATCGTAAAAATACCAAAAACAACCTCAAAACATTTCAAAACATCAAAACATCAAATATTTGAAAAATCTATCACGTCTCATTTAAGCTTCACAGCAATAATCAATCATCCATAATAATCAGCATAAACCTTCTTCCTTTGGCAATACAAATAGAAACAACCACAACAAGTAAGCAAAAGCAAACTTCCAACACAAATCAATCAAGAGCAAAACTTTTAAATTCAAATCAAACTCTTGATCATTCACAAACATGTCAATCAACTTTATATCAATAGCCTTTCAAACAACCTATCAACTTTCCACCATCCACTAACATGTCCTAGGATGCATCCTTCCTACAATGGTCATTATCTTTGGAAATCACTTTGGATACTTATCCTAAACAAAAAAAATCCCTTTGGATGTAGGTATGAAGAGCATTGGCTTGTTTGTGTACTTGATCTTTTCTTTTGATTTATCTTATTGTGCTCATTCCAATGACCTCTCGATGATGTCTATCAAAATGATTTAGAGAGAAAGGAATGGGGCATTGATCATTATATTTTGTCTTCTGTGCTTGTTGGATATTCTTGTAATATAACCTTGGTTATGCGTGCTTTGTTTGGTTTGTAGGGAGGGTGTTTTGGGTGTCTTGTTGACAACATAGGAAGGCTTTCCTTTCTATGTTTTGATCTGAGATGTTTGAAATATCTAGATTGTATTTTGAATGAGGTTCCATATGCTAGGTGTGAATAGGATTACTCCTATCTAATTTTTGAGTCAAAGTCCATCACACTAGGTACAACGCCATCTTGGTTCTTTATACCTTGATGTATCCTATATATGTGTGTTATCAAACATAAGGTAAGTAGCCCTTTTAAAATCCCAATTCTTGATAAGAAAAACATCATCCATCTCTCATCATCATCTCTAATAAAGTCTCAATAACTCATGGACTTGTTGGATCCTCTTGTCATCATCTCATTTCTTCTTATTCTTCTATCTTTACTAACATTTCTATCCAAGTATCAAGTGTGTAATATATTAAAATATACATGAGGCTACCCATGGCCAATGAACTATCTACATCATCAAATCTGTCTACATCAAACATTCGAGCTGAATTGATCTTGAACCTCTTTATTGCGAGATCGACCCTCAAATCAAACTTTTCGCTCAATCTCTCCAGGGGGCAGTATACCAGCTCAATTCTTCCGCTGGGGCAATAGTGGGGCATCCAAAAAAAATCAATTTTTTTTAAAATTTTGATCTCGGTAAGGTTATTCTTTGAACCAACATAGTAGGTACATTGCTTCAAAGAGGGGAAAAATGTAGACACGTAAAATATACTGATTGATATCATGCACCTGATCCTAATTTACTAACACCAGTTCATCCTGAATCACTCTGTTACTAACCATTTAATCGAATAATCTTTATTTGATTAAATTCATCACATTTCATCTGTTAATTAAATAAATCAACTTTATTTAATTAAATCGCTATCTTCTATTAATTAAATAAATCATTTTGTTTAATTAATCCTAATGTCCTCTTTTAAAATTAAATAAATCAATCTTTATTTGATTAAATCATCATATTCTCTTCTTTAATTAAATAAACCAATTTTATTTAATTAAGTCGTCAATCAATCCTAAAATCATCTCTTTAATTAAATAAATCAATTTTATTTAATTAACTTCTAAAGTTCTTCATTTGATTGAATAGATCAAATTTATTTAATTAAATCACTAATATTCATATTCCTCTCATTTTGATTTATTTAAATCCAAATATCTAAGTCAAAGTGTCAAATCAGCTAATTTCTATCTAAGTTAATCAAATCCTAATTAACACTAACTCTAATCCATCAAATCCTCTAGATTTCGCAACTTGCACACATAAATCAATTTAATTGATTTATAAATTCCTCCTTTTCATTCAAATATGGCATCACGTTGGAATATTCCTCCAAGCTTGAAAACTGGACTTCCCAAAAGGACTTGTCAATCCAACAAGGCATTAAAGGCCTCTTCTATGTCCTTTTTCTTGAGCCAAGTGGTATTTAAGTATTCTTTCATCTCCCTCCAACATGTCACTTCTCAAATTTCAAATTCCACCTAAATGCATTTATGTGCACATTCATCAAAATGTGCTCAACTCCTCTCCACTAGCATGTTGACAAGTGGCATTTTTCTATTGGCTCATGTTTAGTCCCACATTCACCCTTTTTTCTCATTCTTCCACCATTCTCTTCTATAAATAAAAGGCTCTTTTACTAATTTTGGATCCACAAGTTCATCCACAATCTTAGGCATTTGATCCACAACTTTGGGCAACATCATTATCTTCATGTTTTGAGCAACTTCATCCATTGTCATCCATTTTCATAGTCTTTCATCAATTTCATAGCTAGGTTATGGAAATTTTTATCAAGGAGTTCTATTGATCATCTTCAAGCTTGCAAGGAATTGGGAAAGGGCTATTTTCCACATCAAAATAGCACCAATTCCCCCATGGTATTGAGAGTTTGAGCATTTAAATAAGATTTAGTTTACTTTCATTTGTGTTCTTCATTTTATTTCTTGTTCTTTATGTTCAAATGAATCTTATGGGGAATGATGGTTTTGATTTGCATAATGGACTAATTTTGTGTTGTTTGTTCGTGTTTGTGTAGGTCTAGAATCACCATTCACACTTTCAAACCTTTCTCTGGAAAGAAGGATGACATGTTCTTAATAAATTCATTTTTTCCTTAGGGTTCTCATCAATTTGGATTAGCTTTGGATGTTAGTCATTGGAAATAATTCTTAAGAGATCGTTCAATAAACCTCAAGCCATAAGCCCGACACCCAATGCTTGATCAAGAATGCTTTTGAAAGATTGGAGTGAACAATTTAGGATGTTGAATATCAAGGATATCATTTAACATTGATCTAAAAATTTAGGTAAGAATTAACTTGAAGGCACACCTCTTGAAGTCTAAAGGATTTTATTCTTTTGTTAAGAGTCTCTCCTCATTGTCAGAAATTGAAAGAAGGTCTTGCTTAAAATCAAAGAAGATTCGAAAGAACATCAAATTATCTTTCCAATCTTCGATCCTTAGAGAAAAATGATGACACAAATATTTTTGAAATTTCAGGAATCGAGCATTGAGACTTTGTCTTATCACTTATAAAAAGAAATCCTTAAAGATTAAGTGATAATTCTAACACCTAACTCCCAATGGAAATCCCTTTTAGCATTTCCAAAATCGGGTGTTGGTAATTGGGTGTACACTTTAACTGTTAAAGTTTCAAATTAAAAGAAATAAGCATAATCTACAAACTCTAATCCCCCAACAAGAACTCACTTACTCTGCTGGAATAGTTTTCAAATATCATCTAGTGGGTATTTGTCTTAACATTTGTGATTTAATAAAAGTAAGAGGTAAGAAATATGCTCGAACCTCAACACCTGAAATATGAAGCAATGAACATACCTTTTCAAAATTTGTATTCAAAATAAGTTTATTTAGAAAGCTTAAGACTTTTGGTAAGTGATAAGAGGTATGACCAAGACTCGACACATAAAAATTGGAATCTTACTTAAGTAAGAGTAAAAGGCCTTTCATTATAATATAACTTAAAATGACTTTTCTTCATAGCGTAATAAGGGGTGTTGATTTATTCCTTTCAATTATTTCCTTCAATATTTTGATGGATGGTGTTTTCATATGTAGGTAACATGCCAAAGGAAGTTGCCAAAATGAAGTACCAATACAAAGGGTACCACCCTACATCCAATATGTTTTCTCCCTATGAATACATTGGAGACATTGATCTAGGACATGTGGATATAGATGAGTTCCATAGGAGAATCCATAATGAAGAACAAAGATCAGTCAAAGCCACCTCTTTGGCCAGTTTCAGGTTGGCGGAGGCAATTGCCTTCCCAATTTCATGCAGTCCCTTGAGCTAACCTATTGACATGTGCTCAATAACTAGTATGACCATTAGGAAAGGAGGATATTAGGATCATCTAGGGAGGTTGTCATTGACATAAGCTCAAATATGATTGAGAAGGTATTGAGGATCACTATCTTCCCTAACTATGAAGCCATTGATATTAACAAGGAAACTACTTATTTTGAGAAAAATAATGCAAATTTTCTCAATGTTATCAATAAAAAAATGTTACTAAACCTAGGGAAGTTGGTCCTCAAAATAACCAAGGTTCGACACCAAAGTGAATTCAAAGAAGATATCAAAGATCATAGTACTCTCCTTAGTAGAATTTATGGTTATCCAAATGCTAGAGATTTCTACCAATGGATGTGTCACTTCATGTTGATCATCTTAGATCACAAAAAGATTGATTGGGATACCATTATCAGAAACACTCTACATGCACAACTCAAATATGTGCTAAACAATAACAAGTTCTATATGACTTCTTATCTAGTTTACTTGTTAGCTTATGAAGAAACCTTCCTAGGACTCACCATAATAGGATCTATTTAGTTGGGAGAGGTCAAGGTATATGAGCTTTACCCACAATTAGATTTGAATGCTAGCAACAATAATTATTTTGCGTTGAATGTTGACTCTATCTTTTCTATCATTGAGGGTTTAGAGAATTTTTCCAAAGGATATCATTGGAAGCCATGTAAGAGATTAATAATTGGGGGAACTAGTGTATTCAGTTCAAAAAATTCTCATACATCAAACTGGTAGCTTTCCACAAGGCCCCACTCAAGTTGCTGAGGTATCCCACTGATAGAATAATCCTGTTGGAATTGTGTAGACAAGTGATTGAGATCCACAAGTTAATTATCGAAAAACACAAATCATGATACTGCTTCCATATAAAGATAGGAGTATACTCATGTGCAAATATTCAAAATTCCAAGACTACAGAGTTATAATTGAAAATGTATACCATGAACTTGTATGATGATCCAAGGACCAAATTTGACCATATTGGAAAAATAAGCAAAGTGATAGGCTCCTTTTTCAAACATGAGGCTGCTCTAGAGGACTATTGGTCCAATTTCAAGGATGAATTTGAAATAAGGATGAAGGATTATTGTAGATTAACAATGGACATGGTAAGAGCATGCAATATAACCAAAGTATCCAAAGAGTTGAGGAATAATGGTAAAGTCTTGGACCCTATTTGTAGTGATAAAGGTTTTTACAACCAACCTATTTAGTAGATTTATCAATTATTGAGGACACTGATATGAAAAAAAGGGAAACATGCATCATAACTACTATAAAAATATGGTTGGTATCTCCTTATCTCATGATGGAGCTACCACAACCCCAAAACTTAGCCTAAAAAGTACAAAATAGTTAAATGGCCATCTACTATTGCCATTGAAAGAGAAAGTCCATCATTCTTAGTAGCTAGATCTAGAAAGAGGAAAGAAACAGAGAAAATAGTAATAGAATCAAACAAATAAGAGGAAGAGATTCCTCTAAAAAGTAGTAAGAGAACTAAGAATTTTCCTCAAGCCATATCTGCTACCAAGGTCTGGTTTCACTCCTTCCTCTTCTCCCCCATACGAGTCTCCTCTTCCATATCCTCCTCCAAGTCCTCCTCCATCATCTCCACCATACTCTCCCCCCACCTTCTAGCTTCTCCAATTCCTCCTCCTTTCTCACCTCCAATCCCTTCTCCTCTTCTAGAAAAATAAGAAATTACAAGTTGCAAAGGAAGGAGTTTAGAATGAAGAGGTGATGAGAGAATAAATGGAAAGGGAAGAGATGGAAATCAAGAAGTAATAACAAGAGAAGAGGAAGAGATGGAAGAAGAGACATTTGATCTGGAGCATGAAAATTTTGAGGCCTCCAACAATACAAAAGTCATCCCCTCTCCTCAATATGATGTCTCTTCCAACCTCTTGGTATGGTTAAACCATACCATTTAGAAGAGGGAAAGGACTTATGTCCGAGGGGAAGGGAAAGAGAACTTCAACATTCTTGTTGAGGAATTCCAAACTCCTATAAAGAAAAGAAAGAGATCTTAAAGGTTTTCTACTATTACAGTGGGTGAGGAGGGAAACAAGGTGGCACAAGTAGTTGTTTCCATAGTAGACAAGCCAAAATCCAACATGTTGCTCAAGGAATACCAAATAAGGCAAGTCAACCTTGGTGCAAAAATTAGAGAAGGAGAACAACAATCATTATAGATGGTTGTATCCAACATCCTTAAAAGAATGCAAAAGGATGAAAACACCAAGGAAGAACTAAAGGCTTAGGTATTCCAATTGACATCATATGTCAATCATTCAATTGGGCTTGTTGATATTGTTTCTCTATCCCTTATTTTACAAGCTACACACAATGAGGTTGCTTTACATTTATACCCCAAGGGTTGGTTAACTATTTCAAAAGGGTAGAAAGATGACTTTCCTTAGAAAGTAGAGTTTTGAAAAAATAAATAAAGGTATATCAATGTATTAGTGATAAATCTAGTATAACCCACAAAATGGAGGTGGAAACAAATGAGGATTTATTGGTTTGGAATGTTTACATATCAATTTTGTAGAAAATAAAGGATACCCACTCAGAGGATTTGATAAAGGATGTTGTGGTCGAGGAAGAGGATCAAGATAAAATAAAAGAATGGGTAAATCAAGATAATTGAGGGTGAGTATTTTGAGTAAGTGCAAGAACAAATTGAACAACAACAACAAGAACCTAGCCGAATAGGCTATGGTAAAAATATAACAATTTATGGAGAAATTAGAATGTACATTTTTGGGAAATCCCATCCTTAGTGGAATCTCCAAGTAAGATGGTTGTAGAGTTTGAGGAGTCACTATAGGGTCAAATTAGTCAAGTGACCATTGTACAAATGATGACCTAAAAAGGAGAGTTGCACACCTTTCAAGAAGAGCTTGCTAGATTTGCTAACTTGCAAGAGAAGTTAGAGAACTCTACCTTCTCTCAAATGATCAAACTAAAGTATCATAAGGGGCATGGCATGGACACCATGAATGAATTTATTAATGTTTTTTCAAAAAGATTTCCTAGTGTTGATTAAATCAAACTATTGAACTTTATTATGTTCTTAATCAATTTTTTAATAAATCAATGCCTAGGTGATAAAGCACCAATTTGAGATTGATCTTTCATTAGAATCTAGTTCAAAAATTAGTTATTTAAGTTTAGTTAAGTTTAGTTTCAGATAGGGGATGATCACCCCAGTTGAACTTTTAATTAGTTTTTTATTAGATCCATAAATTATGGGACAAATGGTTCTATATATTTTGGGTATTTGGTAATTGTAAAGCATCATAAACTATTTTGTTTATAATAAACTTATACAATATCAACGTGGAATTTCCTACTATATTTTGTCGGAATTTTATAAAATATCAAAGGATTGCACCTATTGCATGCATATGGATCTTGATCATTGGTGATGGTATGTTTATTTTATTTATCTAAAATGAATAACTTGGTAAAATCAATCTTGTTACTGTAATATTAAAAATAGTCTTACACTTAGATCTATATATGTTTTATGGTGATCTAATTTGATGTTATTTCAAAATCTTGAGATTGCGAATTTCCTTTGAAGATTGCATTGGTATTAATAGTTATTAATTCAATAATGATTAATTTAGTACTGGTTATTGTGATTTTTCCTAACCATTTTAGAATTGATAAATATAATAATATTTACCTTTGTCCATTAAATTTAAGTTTGTACTTTAAAATTATCTCTCAACCCTAAATCTTTTGATCTTTATTTTATAATATTTTAAATCCATGAAAGAGCACAATAATAATATAGATATTATAAACTTCCATGAAATTGGTTTAAAATTCAAAAGAAGTGAATATTTCTATTTAGTGTTTCATGTTTTGAATACATTTTTTAGAAGATGGCCCCTTGTTGATCAAGTTCACACAAACCAATTAGCTATCCATCATGGTCAACACCTAGCCTAAAAGAAACATTGGAGTAGGAATCCATACTTTTCAATAGGGATAATAATTTATTATTACTTAGCAAGTTGGCTGTATTAAAACCACTATCAACAAAATTGGTGCTAGAAGAAGGGCCTCTTTCATCTAGAAAAGATTAAAAATATTATCTCCTTCTCTCTAGATAGGTACAAGAGAGTTATGAAATCTACCCTAGACAAAGGAGATATTTTATAATTATCTCAACACCAAAAGCAAAGGAAAGGTTCAAATTATGTAGAAATATCTCTAGATATTAACTTGCAAACCCTATTAGCAAGCCTACCTCCCCCAGATAACAAAAATTATTGTTCCCCCACCACTTAGGATGGCTTATTTTAAAGAAGATAAAATTTCTCCCTTGAATATAGGAAGACCCTTACATGAGTTACCTAAAAATCCTAAATTTTTTTACCCCAAATTCATTTATGGGGGATTCTAGAACCACTATAGATCATAAAGAAATCCACAACAAAGCCCAAATTGAACATCAAGATGTGGTTTGTGTTAGAAATATGAAATATATTAAATAACCCAAGGAACTTTATAATAAAAATTTGAAGCTACATAGATTGGAAAAACATAAAAAATGCAAACCAACAAATCTGAGAGATATGCAATGTCAAGATGATAGAATCACATCAAGAGCTTCCAAGATGGAATATACAAGCTAGGTAGTGAGTTTACTATGGAGAGGATGGAGGTGGAAAATCAACCAATATAAATTGACCACCACTAACCACCAATATTAAATAAAGTGATGAAAAATTTAATACTCCACCCTGAAAGGGTGGAGACACTTCATCACTTTATCTCCTAGTTATTAAACAATTAAATCTATTATCCTAACCAAGATTAATAAAAGTGTAGGAAAAACCTATAGTTTAGGGAAAAAATTAACCCACTAGTAAAATAAAAACCTACACTAGCACCTTTCTTAAGCACAACCTAGGAGGATATAAAATATGTTGGCTCTTGACAAATAAGGCCATGTTACATACCATCTACATATCAAAATTTTTCCCCAAAAGAAGAATCCTCCCACAAATAGAGAGAGAACACTCCCTAAAATAGAGAGAAGAAGAGAAGGAATAAGTAGCCCCTCGAAGAGGACACCAACCACACTCCAAGGAAAGCTCATAAATGAATGAACTTACTCTTAGTGAAGGGTTTGGTGAATATGTCTACAATATAATTTGATGTTAGCTATACTTGATAATGATGATTTTCTCATTAATCAACTCTTGAATGTAGTGCATGTGGACATCTATGTGTATGGTCTGTTGATGATGGACTAGATTGCGAGATATTTGAATTGCACTATGGTTTTTACAAAAGATGATTGCGGAATTCTAGAAGGGAATGAAAAATTTAGTGAAAATGTTCTAATGCTAGATGGCCTCAATATTAGCATTAATCACTCCTTGATAATTAGCCTCTATAGAGGAAAGAGAAAGTAGACTACTTTTTTATTGACCAAAAACCTAGACTAGAACCAAGGGAGAAGCAATACCCTGAAGTAGACTTGTGATCTTGAGAATAATTTTCCCAATAATAATCTACATGTGTCCCACCAAGTCAAAATCCATTCTTGTTGCATAGTGAATCCCATAATTGTGAGTACCCTTGATGTAGTGAAGAATCTGCTTAGCTACTTTCTAGTGTAACTCATGTGGCTCCTACATGAATTGAGATACCATGCCTATAGAATATGAATTATCAGGTCTCATGTGAGTTAGATATGTGATACTACCAACAAGTTGTTGATACAAAGTGCCATCCACCTAGGGTGAAGAACACTTAGCCTCAAGTTTGACCCCTGACAAAAATGGATTCAGTGCAAGCCTATAGTTATCCATGTGAAACCCATGGAGAATATCAAGTGTGTGCTTAGGAAATGCAAGAGAGATACTTGAAGAAGATTGAGTAATCTCAATCCTCAAGAAGTAGTGCAATAAAGCCCAATTCAGACATCAAAAAATAATCATGAAGGGTAGTCTTCACTACTTGAATGGTGGATGAGTGACTTCCTATGATCAATAAGTCATTGACATAGAGAACCAATAAGGCATGAGTATCATCCTACTAAAAAATATACATTAGGATTAGAGTGGAATCAAGTGATTAGCAAACCAAGCCCAAGGGGCCTATTTGAGACCATAAAGAGACTTCTGAAGATGGCACACAAGTGAAGGATCTTGAATGAACCCTTGTGACTGCTCCATGTATATCTCCTATTGAAGATCACTTTGAATAAAATCACTCTTCACATCCATTTAATGAACTTCCCATATATGTGTAGTAGCAATAGAAAAGAAAAGTTAGATGGAATTCATTTTGGTGACTAGTGCAAAAGTATCAGATTAGTCAATCTTGAGAACTTGAGAGAATCCTTTGGAAGCCAAGTGAAACTTATACCTATCAAATGACCTATCTTCTACATTTTTTTTGATAGACCCACTGCATCAAACAAGTTTCCTTCCCTTAGGAAGTGGGACAATATCCTAAGTGTGGTTCCTCTCCCAGGAACTAAAATCTTCTTGCATTGTTGTATCCTACTTGAGGAGTAGGACACCAAAATTTTTCTGAAAGGATCGTGGATCATAAGATGTGCCAAGGATGAGATGTGGAGCTTCCTAAAATTATGATCTAGTCCTTCTGTGATCTAAAGGATCCACTATCGAATCCCCTATTGACTTCAATATTTATCAAGCCCTAAAGGCCCTATAGTTGAAGGAGGAGATTCAAGAGGAGAATCATCAACCTCTAAAGGTGGGATATGTGAGCCCTCATCATAACTATTATCATCTGAAGTAGAGGAAAAAGAATCTTCATCAAGATTGAAAGGATTATTATCCTTGAAAGAACTATTATCATAATGCAAGAACTCCAATTTGATGGTGGTTGGGGAAGTGTCGAGAGAAGAACTGGAAGGGATCTCCTCAAAATGAACACTCCTCTCAATGAGAAACTCATGTGTGTTAGGATAGAGAAGCATGTAGCCTTTGACATCATTTAGGTATCTAAAAAATATGCAAGTCTTACTTTGAAAATCAATATCCTTACATTTATCTACTAGAATGTGGGCCCATGCACTAGAGCCAAACACTTGTGAGAGCTTAATTGAGGATTTCTAACCATGCCATGCTTGAAAGGGAGTTACCTTCTTTACAACTTTGTGAGGAATGCGGTTATGGATATAACACACACATTTAATGGCTTCACCTAGAAAGGTGGTGCCCAATACTTGGAGTGAATCATACAATTAGACATCTCTTTCAAGGACCAATTCTTTCATTTTGCAACTCCATTTTTCTGAGGACTATAATAGGGAACTGCATGCTACAAATCAATTCCTTATACTATACAATATTGTACAAACTTATGGTTGACATATTCCCCCATTATCTATATGTATAACTTTGATGGATTTCCTAGTTTGTTTCTCTACAAAAGCCTTGAATTTAAAGAATGAATTGATGACTTCATACTTCTATTTGAGAAAGTACACAAAGGTGTACCTGGAAAATTTATCAATGAATGTCAAAACATCTGTGGTTCTATTGAAATATGGTTGTGGAAATGGCCTTTCCAAATAACTATATACCAGCTCAAAAATATGTGAGGCTCTCCAAGATTTTCCTTTATCAAATTCATCTTCAAGCTAACAAAAAACATTAAAAAAAAAAAACTATAGGAAATTTTGTAACCATGTCTTGTTGACTAAGTTGCTACAAATAGTGGTAGTTCAAGTGTCCAAACTAATGATGCCACAAATTATTCACATCATTAGAATGAGTGATTAGAATGGATGAAGGTGGATCAAGAAAAAAGTGAGAATAAATAAATCCGAGACTAAATATCTTCTCTACCAACTACAACTATAGAGTCAATGTGTAACTCATGAATCACCACTAAATTAGGAGAAATATCAACCCACTTTCATGTACCTATGTGAGTGGTTTGATAAATCAATAGGAGTTAGTTGATATTGAGGGAACACATAAAACATCTTGAAATGTGCCATCACCCATATCAATACACCCTCTCCCATACACCTCAAAAAAAGTGTCATCACCCATGAAAATGGAAGGAATAGTACATGGATCCAAAGATACAATTTCTTCCTTAGATAACACCATATGATGGGAGTCATTTGAATCAAAAATCCATGTGGATGGTGGAGAAGCACCTGCTACAAGGGCCTTGCCACTTCCTTTCCCCTTTCTATTGTCTTTATCCTTGTGAGACCCATCATCTGAACTCTATTTGATAGAATTAGGAAAATTGATATTATTCTTTTCAATAATGTGTGTCAAGTGATCAACTTATTTCTTAAAAAAATTATGCTCATCATGACCGGATCTTATACAATAGGCACATTTTACCTTATCTTTCTTAGAATTTTTCCTTTTGAAGATAATGCCTCATTAGCTACTTTTGGAGCACTTGATTTTTGATCCTTCTTCTCTTTGTTATTCTTTGTTTCTTACTTATTACAAAATTTTCATCATTGTTCATTTGTGTCATGGTTGGAAACCAACGCATGTGACTCAAAAGACTTTAGAGTGCCCATCTAGATTAGCTTGTCATGCTCCCGTGTGAGAGAAGTAGAAAAATATCCAAATATGGCATGGTGAATTTAGACCTAAGTGCATCCTTAGTAGCATAAAAGGTAGAAAAAATACTAAATATTTAAAAATTAGCTTAGAGAGAATACTTAGAATTAGTTATTCATCTTTCTTATCAATTCTACATTGGTTTAGCTATAGCCTTAGTGATTTCAATTTGGTAAAGAAATATTGACATGTGTTGGATTTTCTTGGACTTAAACTAATTAGTTCATTTTCCAACATATGACCCCTCATAGAATCTTGAGTGCTAAATAGATATTATATATTTTTTCATATTTTATTTGGAGTATTCAAATCCATTATGAAAGAGAAAATTAGGAAATATAGACAAACACAATGCTTCATATGCTTCATCACATGTATTAAACCACTTAGGATTTCCTTCATCTTTAGTAGGTTCAATTTCTAATTTCATTATTTTCTATACAAACTAAGACTTCTCAAGTGAATTTGTATTTTAGACTTCCACTCAAAATAGTTGTATGTAGTTAGAATAGGAACTGTTGTTTGATGTAATACCCCTCATGTTTTTGATGCTCTTGTGTGTGGATTTTGTACTTGGTTGTGTGGGTGATCAGTTCACCGTTTTGGTTGTGCGTAGATTTATAGTTTGGTTGGTTTGCTACACTTGATATTACATATGTTGCTAGATGATTCATTTCATGGTGATTATGTTATATGGTTATGTTGTGGTTCTCCTTAATAATATATGTGGTGATGTTGTGATTTTTATGCTATTATGGTGTTTGATGTGTTTGCTAGTGTGTCTTGGTGAAAGGACAGAGTGACATCACTTGCTTGCAAGTGCCCTGCTACCCCGTGATTACCTTTCACGGTGTGTCTGCAATGGAGATTTATATGCTACTTGATGTTTGTTTCTATGCAGGATGCAGGTACTGGACATTGACTCCACCTGCTTGTCAAGTTTGAGCGTGTCCCATAAACTCAACGGGTTTGATGTTGAAAAGGGAGTGGTTAAGAAAGTGTCCCCGTCCCAAGTTCGTCACCTTGTTGTGAGTCCAATGTTGTCTTTGTCTCAAACTCATCTTTGTTTGTGATTGTGTTAGTGTTGATTATTTATTTTAGTAAGTAAATGTTTGTTATTTAATTAATTCTTATTTTTGTGTGATTAATCAATGTATTTAATTAATATAGTTATTTGTAGATAATTATGGTTAAGATAATTGATTAATGTTCTTGTTTAAATGGATAGTTTAAATAATAATAGTTGCTTTGATGTAAATTAGAATTTTTAATCTACTTAAGGTAGCGGTATTGATTGGTGAATTTTTAAGTTAATTAAATAGTTTACAATGCTATATTATTATTAAGGAAAAATAATTGAAAAATAAAATAAAATAAAATAATAATAAAATAATTAAAATTAGTTAATTCTTTTTATTAGAGGATTTATGGGAATAAGTGGGTAATTTAATGAAATTCCTGTTGGAAAATATTCTTGGAGAGAATATTGGCATGGGGTAACAAGAATTTCTTCACAAAAAAAATTGGCTGTAGAATAGTGTGTGTGTGGTTTTTGGGGGTTTTCTAGTTTTTTTTTTTTTAAAAAAAAAAATCTGAGAAGGGCTATAGTAGACTCTGGACTTGTATTTTGCTTTAGGCTAGAGGTGAAGTTTCTGGGTAAGAATTTAAAAGTTGTGCCCTGAGGCAAGTTTTGAAATCTCCTGCTCTTCTAATTTAAAATATAGGTTCTTTACTTTTTTTCAAGCCAAACTCTTTTTCCTTGCTTTGAAAAGTTTGTCTGTTATTGTTTTTGTAAGAGGAAATTGCTGTGACCTATGTAGAAAATTTATTAAAAGTTCCTCTGTAGAAAACTATGTTCCCGGTTGTTAAAGTGTTGTCGTTGTTGTTTTGTTACCTTTAAAGAAAATTTTACAGTAAAATCAGAGAACCTCATGAAATAAATTCATTGTCAAACAGTAGGGTTCCATACAGTTGCAAAGTGTGGAACCTCTTTATCCACAAAACCAGGGAAATTTTAAAAAAAACTCTATAGATTTGTAAATGAAATCCTCTGGTTAAACTCAGGAAATTAGAAAATCTCTGTGTAATTTTCTTAATATTTCATGTAGATAAATATCGTGCTATTCCCCAATTTATTCTATCTATTTGGAAAATAAAATCTCAGGTAGAAATTCCTATGTGATAGTTTTGGTTTTTCTCCGTGAACTCGATTGGTTCCGAGAATATAAAATATATTCAAATCCTCATTTTTTAAAGAAAAAAATAATTTCCAAAAAAAAAAGAAATTAAAACCCTTATGGAATCGCTATTTTGGAATGGTAAAAATAAATATTAAAAAGAAACAATAAATTGTAATAAAATAAAATATATATATATATATACAATTGGAAATGTGGGGTGTAATACTCAACGCCATAACCATGCCCAAAATTTTTAAAGCTTGCAAACAATCCAAGGATCACAGATAACCTTAATGTATTCCCTATGGGAGGTTCAGAGTCTCCAAGTTCCACTTTGGACTTATTCAAACTCTTTCTTAAATATTTATTTATTTATTATTAAAACATAAAATTTAATTACATTTTATTACATTAGTTTTTTATTAAATTGCTTCCTATATTGATATATATTTATTATATATACTGCTAAGGTAATATATATATATACATATATACATATATATATATATACATACATATATATATATATATATTTATTATATATATTATATATAATATATATGTATATATATACATATATATATATATATATATTTATATATATACATATATACATATATACATATATATAATATGTTGTGATTTGTGAAGATTATATAATCAATTGGTTATTATATGTTTATATATTTATATATATACGTATATGTATATATGAGTATGTACCGTTTGCAAAGTTATAAAATATAACGAAGATTAAGTGCAATGATTTCATATTGTTATTAGGACAAATTGAAAGAAAATATTTGATCAAGTCAAATCGAGCATCTTAATAAATTAGAAAGTTTGAGTAAACTGATAGTTTAACTTCTAGGATGGATTTCATACAATGTGTTATCTTAATGAGATTGTTAAGCATAGTAAACTTGTGTTCTTAAACAATATCTTGGTGTTGAATAAATATTTAGTTCTTGATTTTCTTTGAGTTCCTTGTTGATTTTCTCGAGTTCGGTTATAAGCATGAGGAGTCCCTTAAGTTAGTCGACCCTTTAATAGGAAATAGGGTTATTGTTAAAAATTCCAGAGGCATGGGAAAATGGTGGTTCATTATGTGACCTTTCTATTTGATACTTGTCTCGATTTTAACTACAGTTGCTATCTTGAGTTTACATTGGGTTGTACGGTTTTTGTTATGGGAGTTGATTTATATGATTTTGGGCGAGAAGGTTTTGCCTCACGAATGTTATATTTTGTGTTTAGAGTTCTTGTAGGTACAACCCCTTGGAATTTTTTGTTGTGTTTTGGGTTCTAGGGAGAGTGGCTCTACGTGGGCGCTGGCACACAAAGGGGCTGTTAGGATAACCCACGTTAGAGTTTGAGTAATAAGTGATAACCTAACTAATTAATTAGGGGGTGGGTAGTTAAACTTTAATAAGAGAATTATAGATACCTCGTCCACCTGTTAGGGCTTTCATAGACTAAAGGTGCCCAAGAAGGCCGTGGTTGGCATAATCGTGACCTCGTCTTCACAATAAGTTAACGATTCTGCATGAGTCACCCTATGGAGCAACGCCTTGAGATAGGCAGTCAGGATAACCATAGATGGAGGCGGTACCTTGTGATAGGTTGTCTGGATAATCCATGTAAGGCCATGCGATGACACTCTCCTCTAGCATACCCTTTGAGTTGTTTTATTGGAATCCTCTAGAAGTGGTCTATTGATATGTTTTGGTGATTTACTGTTGTCACATTTAGGAAGTGCTCTTGATGTTATGTTTTCCTTTATGTGTGATTTATCTTTCCATGCTTGGATTTTAGTCTTGTGTGTTACTTTAGATGTTCTTGGTCGGGGACCCTTTCTTATCTACTCCTAGCATGGGGGTGGTCGGGTGGAATGTGCTACGCACCACGTTGGGTGCAAGCAAGTGATGCCACTCCATCTTTTCACCAAGACACACTAGTAAACACATCAAACACCATAATAGCATAAAAATAACAACATCACCACATATATTATTAAGGAGCACCACAACATAATCACCATGAAATGAATCATCTAGCAACATATGTAATATCAAGTGCAACAAACCAACCAAACTATAAATATACGCACAACCAAAATGGTGAACTGATCACCCACACAACCAAGTACAAAATACACACATAAGAGTATCAAAAAAATGAGGGGTAGTACATCCTCCCCCCCTAGAATATGGCTTACTCCTAGAAGCCACTAAATAAATATGGGTAAGCCTCTCTAATTCGGGATGCATCCTCCTATGTCACTAAAGTCTTAAAACTTATCTACTAGGCTACTCAAGACCTCTATAGAACTAGTCTCTATATCACACGTGGGTCTCAACCATGATACTTACATAATTGGGACTACTTAACCGTGATAACATTATGATATTGTTAGTAACAAGGGACAATCTAATTAATTCATTGACCTAACCGATTAATTATTAGGGTAAGAACAACTTTTTAGTTTAATTCTTTCCTACTTGTTTCCCCTTATCAAATAAATCATTCTATTTATTAACAAACTACAACCTATACCATAGTATTATTATTAGTATAAACAAAATATATATCTACACATTAAAACATATTATAATCCATTTCCCTTGCTCTCACTACCCGTTATAAAATAAAGTTAATCATTTACCTGGCAACCACACAACTTGAATCTATAACTAAGAAAGAGCGTTTATCACTAAATGGAAATTATGAACTATCAAATTATAAAGCTATGCAACCCAAAAACAATCATGATGGAATACCTTATAAGTTGATTAACAGAGACAATCTAAGTCATTTATTTCCGCATAAATCTAAATCAGCAATTACTATTACTATAACACTTAATATTCAAATCTATACTATTAGAAAATTACAATTTCTAACGCATTATACCAATTCACACAGAGACAACACACATTTATGTCTATATATAAACTAGAATATCACATTGAAAATATTACTTGATGTAATAATTCAACATGGTATACGTCTTTGCTCACACATTTCAGAAAAAAGAAAAGAACACAATTTCAAGGAGGATAACTACCATACAAGCAACACTGTCCTAACAAGAAAATGAACTCTCTCAAAGGAAAACAAGTGAAAACAAGCAAGAAGCTGTGATAAATATTCCTTGAACACAAGAAGGGCTAATTTCACATAAAATGAGAATAACCATTATTGATTATGGACTACAACGAAAGAATTAAAACCAGATCAACCCGAACACATTCCTAGCATTCATCAGTGAAAGTCTAGGGAAAAGAAGAGAACACCGACACAAATGCAACATAAAATGAAAATGTCAATACGATGGAAAGTCACATGTGTTACACACAAAATATTTAGCAATGATCGAGTACAATGGAAAACCGAGCAGAGAGAAGTTAATTTCCAACCATAAAGAAATTCCAACTATCCCAAACATAAGCGTTTGAATCAAATTTTCAGACCAATGTATTACTCTGTCAAATACCAATTATAGCAAATGTAGTTCTGGTTCATGGGTTGAAAAGTCAATCTTCACCTAACTAAAACCATCGAATTTCAAACATGCCCTCCAAATCGAATTTCCAACACCTATGAATATGCAGAGATAACTCAAAGATCACTATGTAAGAACGATAAGCAAAAGAAGACCATAATGCAAAAACCTATCAATGAGAAAATGTAGGGTTAATGGTTAAGGACATCACCTTCTACACATAGTAGCACTCCCCTAGCACATTACGTATATGATAGTCATCATGTGTGCAAAATTGGTGATGCCTAAGGATCATATACTATCGTAGGCTGAGTATCACCAACAAAACCAAAAGAGGATAGGCTATTCATATCTAGCGACATTTAACGTGGTATGCTGGAAGTCTCATGGTACACTATGCTTTGAAGGATTTACCACAATGGTTTGATAGATAGGGCTCCAAAATTTCCAACAAACACACTATACTAGTGTAAATCTGCAAGGTATTTCATCCATGGTTGTGCAATATAATTCGATCTCCATCAAGTATAAAGAAGAAAAATGGGCTCTTGATAAATGTAGCAACTACCCATACTCAGATAAACATACATTCATCAAGGAAGAAATTGAAAACTACAACAAATCGTGACCATGCAGTTGGAAAGAAAGGGTGCAAACAGTGAAGGTTAACGACATGATGAGTAATAAGGGGGCATCAAATTTAAGATACAATAAGGACCATGATATGCATAATGAGATCAAATAAATAATCAACACTAACACAAACACAAACACAAACAAAGACAAGTTTGCGACAAAGACAACATTGGACTCACAACAAGGTGACGAACTTGGGACGGGGACACTTTCTTAACCACTCCCTTTTCAACATCAAACCCGTTGAGTTTATGGGACACGCTCAAACCTGAAAATCAGGTGGAGTTGGTGTCCAGTACCTGCATCCTGCATAGAAATAAACATTAAGTAGCATATAAATCTCCATTGCAGACACATTGTGAAAGGTAATTGCGGGGTAGCAAGGCACTTGCAAGCAAGTGATGTCACTCTGTCCTTTCACCAAGACACACTAGCAAACACATCAAACACCATAATAGCATAAAAATCACAACATCACCACATATATTATTAAGGAGCACCACAACATAACCATATAACATAATCACCATGAAATGAATCATCTAGCAACATATGTAATATCAAGTGCAGCAAACCAACCAAACTATAAATCTACGCACAACCAAAATGGTGAACTGATCACCCACACAACCAAGTACAAAATCCACACATAAGAGTATCAACAACATGAGGGGTATTACATTTGAGCCATGATGAAGAGATGCAAAAAGAAGTGCTTAGAAAAGTTTTGGGACTCTTTTGAAGAGACCAAATAAAAACCATATCCCCAAAAAAAGTTTTTCTGTATGTAGTGCCTCCATAGGGACCTTCCATTTTCCTTTAGGTAAGTGCTTAATTGCATTATTGTTGTTTTATGTGTGATTAGTTTATGCAGTTAACATAACATTTGATGGAATTGTGTACTCAATTAATTAAAATAGCATTGAGTAAATGAAACTAGAAATTAAGATGCAAATTAAATAAATCAGTTCTATAAAATATTAAGTAAAGGGTTATTAATAAATAAATAAACTAATTGTTTTATCAAAGGTATTCTTTAATGATATTCGATAATAATCAATAATTTAGTAGTTGTTCAAAGATAAATTAGATTCTAATCGAAAATAGAAAAGAATCGTTCATTGCTAAATAAATAAATAAATATTATTATTAAAGCATCGTGATAAGATTTTGGAAGAGTAAAAGGCAAGAGAAGCTAGAAAAGGTGATATACGCTTTATCTTCCTCTGTCTCATCACCTTCCAGCAGAGTTTTCAATCTTTGAAGCTCATAAATTAGAATTCAAGGGTCACTTTGGGGGGATTCTATTCTACCGGAGATTGGGAGTAAGGGCGAAGAACACAATTTTCAGTCATCACAGTCTACAACAATTTGAGAAGCGACATTTCCAACCAATACGAAGAAAAATAATGTTTCTTCTGAGCAATTCTATTATTGGTACAATGTTTCTTACCTAAACCTGCTAATAAATAAGTAATGCATATAGTTATATGTAATTCCATGATTCATTTTGCTGGAAAGTTTCTGCATATTTCAATAAATGCGTTTAGAGTTTAATCTGCAATCTTAGTCTTCTGTGAAACTACATCTACTTGAGGCGTTATGTCAAATAGTTTGCATGCCTCGTCTACGCCTTCATAGATTGCACTTTTTCTTTTCATGTGTTATGATTGCGCCCTCGCATTTGTGGTTTCAATTTCTTTTAACCTGTGGGATGTGTTATGAAGCATTGGGCATAATAGGAAATTTATAGATTTAAATAAATTCTCTGATTTCGTTGTCAACCAGTCTCAGCATAGTCACTTTTTCATTTGATGACAACAATTGATACTTTAAATAGCAGGCTAAGTCTTAAGCGCGTCCTCTCCATAATGTGGTCTTCTTGAAAACGCTAAGGTAGCTCCTTCCTTAACGATTTATTTATTTTCATCCTATAACCTAATATAGTTCTTCACCTCTTAACTTGTCTTTTCACAATACCTCTGTCTTACACTCCATATTTTGGAATCCATCGAATGAACTTAGGCTTCTAGGAAACCATCTGCCAACCGAGACATTTTACCTATCTCCTCTGGACTATTGATTGATTTGTATCTATCAAGGCATCCATTGAATGAACCTATGCTATTCCGGACTAGAATGACCAAGCTCTGTGTGTATACTTCAGGCCATTTGAGATAGAAATGCTTCAGATCTATCGGCTAATAACCTCTTTGATTTCATTGTTAACCTGTCGCAGCAACTCACTTGAACATGGTAGGGTGTATAGATTTAAATAACTCTCTGTTTTTTTTTATCAAATCCCAAATGTTATCCGCAAGACTGTGGCTTCTCACGTTTTTGCAACCGTAACCATCTCAAACTTGGAGGAAGCTTGGTTTGTGTGTCTTCTCTGATGCCGTCATTGAGCAGATTGTTTAGGTGAAGAAATTGAGGACCAATGAGCAGATTATTTAATTCTCTTGGTCTGCACAATGTTTCAAGCCTTTGCCAATTACCTCCGTTTAGTCGAAGCTGAGAGAAATTGATGTTATTGGATGCGGTGTTTAGATGAGCTCCTTCGCATAGTCTGGTAGTCTAAATTTATATAATCTCCCTGATACCGTTGGCAACCTATCACCGCTGCAGCATTTATACTTAGGAGAGTGTACAAATTTAAATAACCTCCCCGAAACCATTGGCAACCCATCATAAGCTACAGCTGTTAGACTTGCAAGGGTGTAGATATTTTATAATCTCTCTGATTCTGTTGTATCCTATCGCCGCACTTGAACATGGTAGATTGCCTAGAATCAAATGACCCTTCTAATTTCTTTGCCGTCTTGTCTCAACCATGAGCTTGACTATAATAGGAAGTTTAAAAGTTTAAATAATCTCTCTTGCTAGATATCCGAAACCATGCACTCATAATGATCAACTATAAATGCAATGTGATAAGGATTTCCAGTGTGTGAAGTTTGTGATGTACTCAATCACTTCACTTGCACGCATGCATGCACCTTGAACACTAGCAAAGTTATAGTATTAGAATTGGTTCCAATGTGCTCATTAATGCAGTAATTTTGAAGAGCTTCCTTGCTAATCTCATTTTGTGCTTATCCTGCAATTTCCCGCCTGAAAGTATCGAATTTTACTTTGTAACTGAGTTCCTTTTTTGTGTTAGGCATAACTTGTATCTCATGCTTACCTTCAACCTAGTCGGTCTTTTAGTTAAGGAGATAACTCTCTTATTTGATGAACAGTTATTTGGGCTTTTGAAGATCAGATATATATATGTAAAAAGTACATAATTATATATATACTGCCTTTGTATGGTTTGATGTAAAGATTAAGAAGCTATAATTTGTTAATAACATACATATGCATCTTAGGTTTTATGATAATAGTAATTAGATGACTAAAATATTTTCTTAGATAAATGATTTAGTTTGTCCTTGTTAAGCAATATATGTGGATTTTTACCATGCTTATCTATGGTTGTGTAGCCTTATAGTTTGATAGTTTATAGGTTTCAATTATTTGATAATATCTCCCCTCCTTTTATTATCTTAAATATGTATTAATTTCATTAAAAGGGAATTAGTTGATTAGTGGAATCAAATAAGTTAATATTTTTCAATTTTTAACTTTATAAAAAAAAAGGTTTTAGTTATATATATATATAGATACATCATATATAGAACTTATATTGGAGAACGAAGGCAAAGGAATTAAATAAGTAGATTTATAAATTGGAAATTAAAAGTAGAAAAGAATTAAATGGAGTGAGTGGTATTTTGAGTACTTATAGGATCTAATTAAACGACGGTGTTGATTTTAAATGGTTACTCAAATAAAGATAAACAAAGTTAAGTTTCCTTGACATTAAAAATTGAATGAAGGTTATTTCCATTATTAAATGATTAGCAAATTTGTCTAAGAAGAATAAGAAATTTAGGATATTATTATTACCACAATTAGTATGGTTTATTCTTTGTTAATTTGTAGGTGAATATTGTTATTTTATAATCTTTAGAGTGGAATGGTAAGATTAGTGTGTAAGCTAAATAACTAGGAAATTGTATTATGATTGTCTCAAATATTATTATTCGAGGGAAATAATCTTTTAATTTAATGATAAGGAATATTATTGGAATGTGAAAATATGCCTTGAGATAATTATGATATGTGATTTTAGAGTTCCCTTATTTATCTTAAATTAATTATTTTTGAACAAATGGATAAATTGTTTTTGATTGGTCATTGATCTTTTAAGGGTAATTTGGTGTATCCTATTTGTGGTATCCTCTTTGGAAATGCTTGGCTTTGGAAGTATTTTCATTCCTTTGGGTTCTTGTCATTTTATGAGTGATTTGACATACTCTTTCTTCGTGACTTTTCTTAAGTTAGCTTGAGTTGGTGATCTTCTTTAAGTTAAGTTGTGTTGCTATTCGTTCAACCTTACGTGATGAATTCTTGGTTCGTTTTGAGTTGTGGGCATCTCATTAATTGACTTTGTGGTGGAATATTTTGGATACTAATGCGATGCTTGGTTGTGATAAATTTATGTTTCTTATGGAATGCAGTCTTCCCACTTTTATTATTTTGGTGAAACATTAAATTATATTGTTGTCATGTTTGTTGATTTTATCAAAGGTCATTTGTTTACCAACTATACAGGTATCTTGTGAGGAGAAAATTGAGGTCTCTCGTAGAATACCTAGTTGGTGGCTTTTGGTTGTATTAAGTGATTTTGTTGAATTAAAGGTTGATTTTCTTGTGCGTTTCCCTATTTTGAGGTGACACCTTTATGAATCTTCCTTTTTATGGCTTTTCGGAGTTAACCTCCTATTTGTGGGAAATTTTATCCTTGTGTTGAAATTATTGGGGAAAACTTGTGTTGTTTCTTTTTACCCCTATTTGTGGGTTTTCATTCTTTTGGGCTTCCAGAGGCTTGAGATGATTGACATTTGATGTTCTCTCTTTTTATGTGCCTTTGAAGTGACAAGTGTTTTGGTATCAG
>VDFB02104456.1:0-12209 GCA_007258455.2 Sequoia sempervirens | reverse complement strand
CATTTTAGGCTTAATTTCAAACTTTTAGATTAAATTCGATTAAATTCGTCTAATTCGACTATACGGAAAAAACGAAGATATTTTTCATTAAAATACGACTTTTTTAAAAACGCTTTTAGGTTTTTTGCATACCGATTTAGGGTTTCAGATTTTTTTTTAATAAAACGGCAGCTAATCCCGAGTCTGAAGCACAAGAAATTTGAAAGCTTATGCACAAGGAAAATATACACCAAAAAACGTTTGACTGAAGGCGATTGAAAGATAGTTGAAGGCATATGTTAGGTATTTCGAGGCGGCGATTTGTTCGTATTTGCCCTCTTCGACGCGCGAAACTCCTCCATCTTCTGCACTCGGCTCCTGCAAAAGCCACGTCTCTGCAAACACGTCGTTTCCTCCGCCGTCGCCCATCTGCAAGCACTCTTTCCTCCACCGTCGCCCATCTGCAAGCACAGTTTCCTCCGCCGTCGCATTTTGAGGTAGGTTTAATGTTTTTTTCTGCGTTTTTTTTCCTTACGAATTTAGGTTTATAAATTATAATGAATTTTTTTGTGAGTTTTGTTTGTTTGTTATAATGTTTTTAGTTTTATATAATATATTTTATTATTTTTATATTTATATTAAATAATACAGTTTTATAATATAAATAATAAAATACATATAAGTTTGTATTTTATTATTATATTATAAATCTATATTATTTTATGTGAGTATATTTATATAAAAATATTATAAATTTATATGTTTTTTAATAATTTTATCATTTCTTTTATAAATCTGTATTATATAATTTAAATATATTTATAATTTCATATAAATATATTTACATTAAATAATACAGATTTATAATGTGTTATTTAATGGAAATATACTTATATAATTATATTATATTCTATAAATCTATTTGTTTTATGGAAAAAAGGATAATTATTTATGTTTTTGTTTTATTTACTGTACTATAAATTTGTTTATATTATTTATAAATCTGTAAAAATACAGATTTATAAATAATATAAACAAATTTATTACTTTACAGATTTATAAATAATATAAACAAATTTATAGCACAGTAATACAGATTTATAATGTATTTTAAATTATTTATAGCACAGTAATACAGATTTATAATGTATTTTAAATTATTTATAATACAAATTTAGGAAATATGTTTATTAATTATTTAGATGTATTTTAAATTTGTAACATTATATATTTTGTCTTTCAAATGTACAGCTTATGGCTCCCCAGAAATCAACTGCAGAGGCATGGAAATATATCACTCGCAATGGTACTGAACTCATATGCAACAAGTGTGAGAAACCTTTTTATGGCGGTTTGACAAGGGCAATGGACCATTTACTTGGTATTACAAATGGCACAGGAGGAGGTGTTACAGCATGTCCTAATGTTACCCCAGAAATGAGAGCTGCTTTGGAGAAAGAACAATCCTCTTCAATTGTAGGAAAGATGAAGAAAGCACCAAAAAAACAGAGAATTGAAGAGGATATGTCTCAATCTAGATTATCAGCATCTATTATGTCTTCCTCTTCTGGTTTATCCAAACCGGTGAGGGGATCGAAAGAGAGTGGAACATTGAAAAGCTTTTGGAAACCAGCAGAGAAACAGGACGTGGATGATGCAGTAGCTGATTTGTTTTACACAAGTGCTATTCCATTCAATGTTGCGAGAAGTCCACATTTTCGTAATGCTGTTCACAAAATTGCAGAGTTTGGCAAAGGGTACACTCCCCCAGGTTCAGAGGCTATCAGGACAACTCTTTTGCAGAGGTCAAAAGATAGAGTGACTGAAAAATTAGTTGCTGTCAAAGCCTCTTGGAGGAAAACAGGTTGCACTATATTGAGTGATGGGTGGTCAGATATATGTCAAAGACCATTGATTAATATTTTGGTGGCTTGTCCTGAGGGTGTTGTGTTCTTAAAAGTGATTGACACCATGAACCACAAGAAAACTTCTGAGTACATTTTTCAAATATTAGAGGAAGCCATTCTTGAAGTAGGGGTGGAAAATGTGGTTCAAGTGGTAACTGATAGTGCAGCAAATTGTGTGGGAGCTGGAAAGCTGATTGCAGAGAAGTACCCACAAATATATTGGAGCCCATGTGCAGCCCATTGTCTTGATTTGTTGCTTCATGACTTGGCTAAATTCCCATGGGTACATGAAGCTATTCACAGAGGGAGAGCAATTGCAAATTTCATAAGGAATCGTCTCACATTGAGTCTTTATAGGCAACATGCATCTAGAGAGTTGTTGAGGCCTTGTGAAACAAGATTTGCTTCATTTTATATCACTTTGAAAAGAGTGGTTGAAGAAAAAGCAGCTTTGAGGTCTGTTATTTGTTCTAATGAGTGGGAACGTTCAGTGCTTTCTAAAGGTCCTAAGGGGAAGAACATAGAGCAAATCATTTTGAATAGCAATTTCTGGGAAAGTGCAGCAAAGGTTTTGCTTATATGTGAACCAATTGTTGACGTGCTTCATATGGTTGATGGTGATACTCCTTGCCTTGGCATGCTTTATGAAAGCATGGACCGTTGTAAGGAAGCTATTCAAAAGGCACTCAATAATGTAGAAGCAGAATATATGCAGATATGGGAGGTAGTTGATTGCAGATGGAAAATGATGCACACACCTTTACATGCAGCAGCTTGCTTTTTGGAGCCTAAATTATTTTCTATTGATAGAGAAGGTGACACTGAAATTATGGCAGGGCTTTTAGAAGCCGTTGAAAAATATGAATCAAATCAAACAATTGCAGCACTAATCAGAAGTCAATTTTGGGTATACAAGAGAGGAGAAGGGATGTTTGGAATGTCAGCAGCCAAATATGACACAGCACATGTACTTGGGTATACATGGTGGATGACCTATGGAGCACAAACTCCTGAGCTACAAAGGTTTGCTATTCAAGTTTTGAGTCAGGGAGCAAGTTCATCAGCTTGTGAGAGGAACTGGAGTTGCTTTGACCACATCCATTCCAAAAAGAGGAATAAATTGTTGTCTGGAAAGTTGGGAGATCTTGTCTATGTTCGCAGCAATTTAAAATTGCTCATGAACAAATCAGCAAAGGACTCTTCCTCACAACAAATTCTTGAAGACATAGCAGCACCAGTTGCAGATGAGCCTGACTTTGCAGATGATGAATTGAGTAGTGACACAGATGATGATGATTTAGCATCTCAGCCAAGTGCTCTTGATGACTTGGAGCTTTTTTGAAGTTCTGAAGTCTTTATTGTTATTGTACCTTTTTGACAAAAGAACATCTTCGCAATTGTAATTTCACATGTTTCTTATGGTTTATATTTTATAAATGTGTCATCTTTTTGTAATGATTCAAATCTATTTATCAGTGTTAAACTATTTAGGCAATTGTATGAAGATATTACTTATATTAATAAAAAAAAATTAAAAAATTACATAAGTCGAATTTAATTCGAATTTTATACTTTTCGAATTTTTTCCTTGTCGAATTTCATTCGAATTTCAATGTTGTCGAATTTGAATTCGAATTAATTCAACCCGTGACTTAGGCTATTGGTATTTAATGGTGATATCAAAAAATTGTTGCAAGTGAGCCACACCTCAGTCAAGAATAGTGCAGAAGCTTTGGAAATTCTCTTTAAGAAAATTGGTCAGCTCAGAGAAGATCAAGTTCTCTTCTCAGAGATCATGGAGAAAGAGCAAATGGATAAGGGAAAGGGTAAAAAATTTGTGAAGGATGATGAAAAGGTTCCTGTTGGCAGAGGTTCGACTGAATGGAAGAAATATTTTGATGCCGAGAAAAATGAACTACTGGATATGGTTGAAAAACATAAGAACCAACAGATTGAGGTGGCCAAAACTCTTAGTGGCCTTAACTAGTTTTGTTTTTTGTTTCATGGTGTTTGTCTTTTGTCTCTGTTTTGTCAGTAAGTGACGGGTTACTGATTGTCTTTTGTTTGGCACATGTGGTGGTTGCTTTTTTGGCTATTGGGTTGCTGCTGGTAGACTTTTGATTATTTTTTGGAGTAGCATTTTGTTTCTGATGTAAAGGGTTTCGGGTCCCTTCAAAACCTATTTTTCCCTATTAATCAAAACAATATTAATTAGTTTAGTCTTGTAACATTATAATAATGATATTATGATTATAATGTTATTTATAATTATAATTATAATATTTAAATTGCAATTCTCATATATTTATATTTTAATATTCATTTGATCTTGTTATTTAATATTTGGTGTTTACAATTTCGAGGGGGACATGACAGCTTGTTGATAGTAGCCTTCTTAGTAGGAAATACAGATAGGAATATAATGTGGTTGTTCTTGGTTTTATTCATACTCTCTTTTGTGGATGGTTTTTGGATGCCATCTCAAAGTTGACTTGAACATAGTGAATGTTGGGGAGTTTGTTGGCTTAGTATTTGCTTGCTGTCAATATGGAAGATATTGATTGTAGCAGGATTTGCTGCACATGTTTAGGAGGGGATCTCTCTTGGCATCTACACATTGAGGTTTTCTTTATTGTGAGAAGCAGTTTGTACTATTGGTCTGAATCATGTTAATATTATATTCCATCTATTCAACATCTTCTTTGTATAGTTTCTTATTGGAGGCTCTGAAATATGTAGTCCAAAAATACATCCCATGTCGTGTTACGCTGAGAGACATTCTATAATGGGATAAAAGTGCCTAATGTCATGAGCATCTTAAAGTTTATTTTTAACCTTAAATTTGACAACCATTTACACATCAAATATTAATATAAATATTTAATGATGACATAATATTAAGAATATCATTTAATCCTCAATAAAAAAAAGAAGAAGAAAATAAATCAAAGTAAAAACAAAACAAAAATAGCTTTTCCAAAAGTAAAATTAAAAATTGCATCAAAAGTGAAAAAATTCTTCAAATAAAAATAAACAATGTATATACATAAAATAAATATTACTATATACATTAATCTATACACACAAACACACACATACATATATATATATATAATGTTACTTTATATATATGAGAGTAATATATATTTTTTTGATCGGTAATAAGAGTTTTATATTGCTTGATAAAGGAAAATTACATCTTCATTCTAGCATCATCACACCCAAAAAATCAACTTCTGTAAAGTCCAACCAGATAGCACCTTAACATGCAAGGACTACACCAAAAACCCCCTGTTCACCTACCTCTATGTAATCTAGAAACTACTACACAAATTATCCCAACAACCATCACCTATCCCCAAAACATAGCTAAACCGACTAGTTTCAATAGTTCTTCATTTTTCAATACATGCTATGTAACAATAAATATGAACATTAAAAAACCTATCAAAAAGGACTTTAAAGTCCAACTTCTTCAACTCGCACAGCTCGACTTCGTCCCTGCCTTGCTAATCTCCATCAACTTCCACTTCCTCTGGCGCTTCCCCTTCTTTTTCACCGTGCGTTTTACTTTTTTCTTGCTCTTCTCAACACCCTGCAATTCCGCCTTCGCCCGAGCTATCACCTCCTCCACTTCCATGAGCTCCATAAAGAGCTTTAGTGCCTGCCAACCCAGTTGTGCTTCCTCTCTGCAATGCGACTTGAACTTCCCTTCTGGCCACCGAATGAAAGACATGCAACCTCCTGACCCAAATAGCTCTGCCATCTCCTCATCCACTATTCCCTCGCTGATGTCCACCCTGACCCCTGGAATTGACCACTCCAGGATTGTCTCCATGCCTACCAAGAAGTCTTCATGAATAATTGTGTTCATCACCTTTTAGACCGTTTCTATTTGTTCACCTAGATCTAACCCCCATGTAGCTATAAGTGTATAGACATCCATGTTCGTCCTATAACGATGCCTCAGGATTCCGAAATCCATACCCAAGATCATCTTTACGCATTGCCTTAGCCGACCGTCCTCCACAAGGAAAACACCCATTAAACACTTGTCTGATGCATCACCATAGAAGGGTCTTAGTTGCCTTCTAGAAAGGAAGGTAAAATTTGCTTCCATTGCTAATCTACGCTACTAGTGCCGTTGCCACCACCTCTTTGCTATCGCATCTTCTACACCACACAAAACTCTAATGCTTATCAATGAGGACATCAAAACCAAGGGCCGAGAATAAAAACATTCTTGAAACTCCCACTCCAAAATAAATGCTCCACGTACTGGAGAGCCACCGATCGCCATTTTTGCAACTCTCTTGTCATTTCAAATTGCCTCGGAAATCCTACATCCTTTCACATTAAATGCCCTGTACCCGCCAATTGCCACCAATTATTCCACTAACCTTATTTCTCTAAAATCCTCCAGCGCTAAATCTCCGCTTTCCTTAAACGTTAAGGCCCATTTAAATAAGATGTCGGCTTCCATGTTCCCCATTCTTCTAATATGGCTAACACAATTTTTTTTATAAGTTTCTAATTCTTCTGTAATCTTTTCTATTACATTCTGAAGGTGCCAAGCACCAATGGCCCCTTTCATCACCGCTTGAATTATTATTAGCGAGTCCCCTTCTAAATGAACCTTCGATGCTCCTAACTGTTTCCCACATTTGATTGCTAGTAAAGTTGCTGCTGCTTCAGCTTCATTATTCATGCCTTCCAATAATTTCTTTGCCCCTAAGGCTAAAACATCACCCTTCCAGTCCCGAATTATAAACCCTGCCCTTGATGGCCCAGGGATCCCCTTTGAGGCTCCAACGAAATTGATTTTCCACCAGCCTTCTTGAGGTCTCTCCCAATTCACTTGCACAGGATCCCTAACAGTTGGATTGACCCAACCCGGCCCCTTAACGGGCCATATATGAGAGTAATATTATTACTTATATATGTATAAGAAAGATAATCTTCAAAATAATGTAAATAAAATAAAATAACTTTGAGTAAATATATCTATCTATACATTACTTATAGTATATACATATGTAAGTAATATTACTTTTATATACTATATATATCTAACATTATTCTTTTATATCTATGATGCTAATATTACTTATAGATATGTAAGTATTATTACTTACATATATTACTAAGCAATATATTATAATTTACATAAATGGAATAGGTGCCTCAAGAAGGATATTTGTAAGTGTTTTCTACATAGATTTATCTAAGATGGGTATGCTAGTATGGCTAGCAGTAACTTTGTTTTAAAATTTGGCTTTTATAACCAATTGGGATTTGTATAGACCATTGTTACAAAAGTCACCTAGAATTGTAGAAACTTGTTGAATCCCAAGGTGGATTGTGCTAGTTGAGGTTGGGAGATTTGGGAATAGTCATTGAATATAGTTAGACTTTCCAAGTTTTCTAGACTAATGGAAAATGGTGAGCCCTATTGGTTGGACTTGGCCGTTGATTATGGATGTTACAAATAAAAAATAACATTGAAACCTCTAACACTTAAATGACCTCTAACATTCTCAAAATATATTCATTTCATTTGCAACCACAAGGAAGAAGGAAAAAAGAGTATTGGAGCAAAAACACAATCCATTGAAGCAAAATCCAACCAACAACTTGAATAGTAAATGTTGATTGAATTCCACTTGGGCAAGTTCGTAGTAGCCCTTGCTGAAACTAAAGGAGCATATGGTGCATTTGGAAGAGCTCATCATTGATTTGGAGCAGCTCACTGTCAATTTGGAGCTAATTTGAAGAGGTGTTTTTCTATTTTGGATATTTTTCTATTTTGTTTATTTTCCCCATTTTGTATTTCACATGTTTGTTTATTTTTTTTCATTTTAGATTCATGGACCAAGAAATAAACAATGGAAAATTGAAGAGAACTCATTTTTTACCCTTTTTTTTCAAAATTTTATTTGTATTTTAATTACAAGCTGTAACCTTTTTTTAATTTTAATTTATCTAGAAATCCTAAATGCTAATTTTATTTTTGTTTACTTGTTATTGCAACTTATTTCAAAATTATAGATTGTTGTAATGTCAGGTTTAGTTAGAAAGGACCCTTGTTGGAAACTTACTATCCCAGAGACAAAGAAAGGGGAGTTGGCTTGCAAATATTGCATAACAAAAATGATTGGGGGAGGTATTAATTGATTCAAATATCAACTCACACAATGTCATGTTTAGATGTTATTGTTGATGTTTAAATGCAGCTTCAGTCATTACTTCCAGCCATCTCCTTTACCTTATTTGTTAAATTAAATAATAGCTAAGAGGCTATTTAATTTATATGCATCAAGAGGCGTGATTTTCAATTAATGAAGAATTGTATGAGGCCGACCTCATTCTATCTTAGGCGCAATTCTCTATGAAGGAATTTCATTTATTATAGATGGCTGACTTCTTGATTATAAATTATATATTACTTATGAAGGCCGACTTGGAGATAATTGAAGAGGTGCGACCTCTCTCAATACATGTATATATATCCATTCATTTCTCTCATTGTTCATCATCGAATTCATTTAGCCTTCTTATTCATCTTCAGAGCAGTGCGAGTTTGTAAAGTGCAGATTGAGATCTGAGTATAAGGCAGAAATATTCAAGCAGTTTGTATCACTCAGTCCTGTACTTACATCAGTCTGTGATACTGATTTTTTTGGCTTACTTATCAGCCTCTATTGTAAAGGAGATTTTTTATTTGTGAATCAATAATATAAGAGATATTATTGGCTGGGTTTTTCTCCCTCAAGAGGAGGGTTTTCCCAGGGTATCTGCTGTGTATTGTGTCTGATTTTGAATTAAATTTCTGTGCATTAAATCTGATCACTAAATTTAACATGGTATCAGAGCAGGTTTGAGAAGATCGTGATCAGATTTACAGCGATACTCTTTTCTCTTCGTCTTAATTCTTTGTCTATCTCTACATCAATCAAGATGGTGAACGGATTGAAGATCGAAGATAGACTTGAGGGAGCGTCAAACTACACTTCATGGAGGTTTAGAATCATGCTCACATTGGAGGAGAATGATTTGGCAGAGTTTGTGGAGACCAAAGTTCCCGAACCTGAAGAGGAAGAAGAGAAGTTGCAATGGAAGAAGAAAGACATCAAGGCGAAGAAGTGAAGAGCACAAAGATATATTGAGAGGGGGGGGGGGGGGTGAATCAGTATATCAACAAACTTTTACCCTTTACAACCTTTATCAACTTCAACTCTAACACAACTCAACTATGCAAGAATATCACAATACGAACAAGTTGACACCAACAATTGTACTTTATAAATTATGTAAGCTTTTACAATGAATGTAGGCACCAACCTACTTGAAACACCAAATATGTAATAGGCACCAACCTGTAGTTTAGTAGGCACCAACCTACAAGGAGCATCAACCCCTAAGTCAGATTTAGTAGGCACCAACCTACAAGGAGCACCAACCCCTAAAGCTGATTTAGTAGGCACCAACCTACAAGGAGTACCAACCCCTACTTGCCAAGCACCAACCTAGCAAAGATTATAATTTGAATGATAACATTCCACCTTCAATTGTTGCTTCCTCAACAGATGATGGACAATTCTGCTCAACTAATTATGCCTTCACAAAGAACTTGTAGATATTATGCTCTTTACAATTCAATTACTCACTTTAACCTCAGACCTTTTCACAACCTCATAACTTCTTCATGAACTCCAATATGCTGATAAGAAATGGCTTAATATGCTGATCAAATTAACCTTGATATTCCGCTCCAAAAACGACTTATGAAGTCTGCACAAACTGATTATCAAATTGGCTCAACTGTCTTCACAAGGTCTACCCAAAATGCTCATAAACCTTCAACAATCTGTTCATAGATCTCTATTTCTGATGTTCTATTTTTCTCAGCCTTCTACTTGTGTTCAGAAGATATATATTTTATTTTTCCACAAACTCAGAAAATTTCCATTCTATTACTTAATCAAAGATCATATTCAATGAATTCCATTACACCCAAATCTGGTTGCTTTCAATCACATATGATATTCAATTAAAGTCCTTCTGCTGTTCTGTTTTACACAGCCATCAACACCACACCTGATTGTGTTCTAAAAATATATCTTTTTCTTCAACACACACAACTCAGCACTCTTTAGATGATATACATTATTTTACACTCACACATACAGCATGTGCTTGGATGGTATAATCTTTATTCACACACAGCCGCTACAACTTCATTCACAAATAATTTTCAATAAAATCTACAACACACCCACACTATAATATTTCCTTCACAAAAATCTGCTTGAATTCATTCTTTTATCTGTATACTCATATTCATATACCTGCTGCTATGTATATGATATTTTCCCTTTAAATGCTCAGAAAATATTCATTATTCACACGACTTCAACAATCGCAAGTCACAAACTTTATATACATCTCTCCATACCTTGATGAAGAGTGACGTCCCTTGTAAAAGATGATAGTTTTTGTCTTATGCGTGCTTTTTAATTTTGTCTTATGTGACTGCTCTTTTACTTAATTTATTCGTTGCATTTAAACATACCTTTTCATTTTCATTAATCGCACCATGTCTTTATTTTTACTAATCACTGCCTTAGGACTTTTTGTCTTTATCTGCCTTTTCTTTTTTTTGTCTTATCTGATCTTGTCTTTTCTGTATTTTGTCTTATGTGTTGCACAGAAATTTTTTGTTTTAATATTCAGAAAGATATTTACTTGTTTTTTGTTTTATTCACTTCCTCAAATCCTTCGCTGCTTTTCATAGATGTATTTTGCTTCCTTCTATTTGTCTTAATTATAATTGCTGATTTTATAAGTGTATTTGCTTCCTTCTTCAATATATAATATTTCATTCTTGGACAATCTCATATATGTGTATATCTGATTTTGTCTTCTATGTCTTCACTCAAGCCTGCAAAAACTCTTATCTTAATACTGTATTTATAATGGTCTACTTCTTAATCTGATTGCTGCTCTTGATATGCAAATCATTCATTTGTTATTTCTGGAATATATTTCTTGTGTGTTATTGAGGAAGTCAACCAGCATACATTGTATATATATGTTCTTCATAAAACAAATTGCAATCCTTCACTTGATATTGACTATTCACTTTGACATCAATGACAACTTTGCCAACAATCTCCACTAAGTGTCTTTGACATCAATGACAATATTTCCAACAAGAAGTTGTTGGTTGATTCCGTCAAGGATCACATTGTTCCAATTGTCTCCAAGTTGAAGACTGCAAGGGAGATGTTCAAGACATTGGAGGAAATGTACGAAATCAACAACACCAGCCGGGCACTTGCCTTGAAGCAACAACTTCATCATGTTAAGATGGCAGAAGGAGAATTTGTCATCACCTACTTCATGAAGATTTCCGAATTGAGAGATCAGCTCTCTACCATTGGTCATATTGTTGATGACAAGGATTTGACCATGTTGGCTCTTAATGGTCTTCCTTCATCTTGGGAGTCTTACATTCAAGGAATCAGCGCGAGATCGAAACTTCCCAAGTTTGATCGTTTGAGGGCGGATTGCATTCAAGAAGAGTCTAGGTTGGCTGCGAGAGGTATTGGTCGAAGCTCTACGAATGAATACATTCATGTTCTTTCCGCTCAATCATCGGAGAAGAAAGGAAAAAGAGGAAAGAAAGGATACTTCAAGAGGAATAGAGATAAAGGGTCAGATGGTGCTCCCGCACTCAAGAAGAAGTGGGACCTCTCCCAAGTCCAATGCTTTCGTTGTGACGAGTTTGGTCACTATGCGAAGGATTGCCCAACCAGGCCTAATCAACATGCTTCATTTGCGGATGTGAATAAGTTCTCTCCTCAGAAGGATTCTAGGGAATTTCTATTCTAAGTCATGGGCCTGTGTTCAAGCCGTGAAAGTTGTGTGCTGATCTGTGCTCAAAAGCAGCATATCTTGCATCCATCAGAATATTTAAAGAGATAAGTATTCTTTGTTTGTTAAGTTATATCTTTTATTTGGATCTTGTAATTAGTAAAGAGAGATAGTGGTTTCTCTTGAATTGTGTTCACTAGCGTAAGATCCTTTGAAGATTTCATTTATTGCTAGTCTTTTCATGTTGGTTGTGAAGATTTCTGAGTGACTCTGAAATAAAAAGAGAATTGAAAGTTCGATGGTGATTGGTCACATCGATATCATTCTCTAAATGCATGATCTGTGATAGAGCCTTGAACTCTTGGAGAGAGTTGGTTCTACATGCTAACTGCATAATGCATTCAAGAAATTTGTAGTTGTAGATTGTTTTTTGTTGTGCTGAGCTTG
>VDFB02104455.1:0-11472 GCA_007258455.2 Sequoia sempervirens | reverse complement strand
ACCAGGCTGCTTGAGGTGCTGAATCCCATCTATGGTTATCCTGGCCCTTCCTCCTACTTGATTCATCGACCCCATAGGGTGACTCATGCGGATCCGTTAACCTCTCATGAGGACGAGGTAATGACCTTGCCAACCACGGGCTTCTCAGCCTTCAATTAGTCTATGAAAGCCCTAATGAAGATGATGTAACCACAATTTTTAATCTTGTTATATGATTACTACCCATCCCTCCTAAATTCATTTATTATGTTTTCACTTGATTAACAAAATCATTTGTGGGCTATCCTGTGCACTTCCTCTTAACCGAGGCACCGACCCCCACGAAGAGCCACTCTTTCTAGAGACCCAACAAACATCAAAACCAAGGGTTTTACCATGATAATTTAAACATAGAGTCACAACATAAAAGCATGTGAGGCATTACCCATCTCACTAACAAGTACACAATCAGAGTCTCACAAAGTTTCGTACAACCCTTTTCAAAATAATGATACCAATATCTTGCCATGTCAAGAGCACATAAAATGAGGAACATTGACGAACAATAAAATAAAGCCTCTGAAAGACTCTCAAAAGGCTTACACTAGGGTTTCCTCATTAAAGAACTGAAAACAATAATTGGAAGACCTCAAAGAACTATTTTCAATTCAAATATAATGAGTGAATACCTCAAGATAAGATCAACAACTCCATCCAAACTACATAATCAACTTTGATACAAAATAAATCAGAAATCCAAGGGAGACCTCTATTTTCTCCTCTCAGGATACCCATTACTCAATGAACTTTAAATTCAACTCATTAACAACTCAATCAAAATCATCAACCATTTCAATGATAACATTAACCGATTTACCACTCAACTCAAGAGACAACCCAATAAATCAGCATGAACAACCAAACCATAATCTTCCTAAGCAAACAATAAACATTTCAAGAAGAGTTCAACTTGCACAATAACACCCCATTTAACCAACTTCACCCAAAATCCTATACTAAACACATTATTTAAAACATACCCATAGTAAATTAACACACCATCTAATAAATGATTATATAAGAGGTCATCATTTAAAAGCTAAACTAATTCCATCAACAACATGTTACTACTCAAGTTTTCTTCATAACTATAACTATATCATTTCCATAGTATTCTAATGTTTACCAATTCTCATTATTTAATATAATCATTTAGTTTTAGAACCAAAGCGAACGTTCTACTCTAATGTTTGAATTTTGCAAGCGTATCAATAGATGGTGTCGTAACATTCGTATATTGATCTTTTCAAAAGGTATAATCTTTCATTCCATGGGAGTATGCAAGTAATAGTTTAAAGAAGGTTTAACCCATGCATGTAAGTATATACATATATATGTGATTGCTTCTGTTATAACTATAAGCTATCTTTTGATTAAGGTCAAATAATTTCATAAGGTAATTTTCTACTAATCATTGTATGGAAACTAAATTGTCAAACAAAACAGAAAATTGAATATAAGAAATTTAGTTAGATTGAATTAAGAATAATCAAGGACTAAGATTTAACTCAAGCCTAAAGATAAGAAGATAATAAGATGCCTATCCTATAACCTTTCAATTTATATTCTATAGTTAACTTAACATTTTCTTTCTAGACCACTAACTTTTCTACTAGAATTTAATTTCATATAACAAGCAACTTTAACTAAACAAACTTCATCTAAAATAAATATAAATAACCAAGAACCACATGTATACCACATACAAGTACTGCCACTTTGACAGATTGTGAATAGCATCAGAGAGTTTATTTAAATCTATACAACCTACCATGTTCAAGTGCGTTGTTGTGACAGGTTGCAATTAGAATATGAGAGTTAGTTTAAATATATACACCCTACCATGTTCCAGTGCACCGCTGTGATAGGTTGACAATGAAATCAGAGAGAGATTATTTAATTTACTACACTTTTCAAGTCTAAAAGTTGCAGCTATGATGGGTTGCTAATGGTTTCAAGGAGGCTACTTAATTCTATACAATGCCTCAACTCAAAACGCTGTAACAGTGACAGGTTGCCAAGAATATTTGAAAGTGAATATTGGAATTTGGAAATATCGCCATCTTCTTGCATTATTGTCAAATCCCAAATGTTATCCCCAAGACTAAAGGGAAAGAGAAAGGTGAGGTACAAATACGTGACTTAAGAGTAGGAGAAATAATGTACAACTTTTCCTTTTTGAACTAGACACATTTCTGTTTGCTGACGAGTTTCCAGAGATGCGCTCAAGTTTGAAGTTTGGGAGTTAAACTTCACCACGATCAAAGGTAAGCTCTCTATTATGTTAGTACATTGACAATATTTATTTTCAAGGGCTGCAACTGCAATAGATTGTCAGAAGAATCAAGTAGGATATTTAAATCTTTAAAATTTTCCTATTAAGTTCAAGCCAGATGAGATATAGTTGACAAGAAATCAGAGAGATTATTTAAACCATACAAACCACACGCCATAAAGGATATGTATATAGAAAACAAATCTCAGATATAATCAATCTAATGAAGTAATCAATATTATTCAACTTTGAATCAGAAGGCACAGACGTGAGGAAGCAACCATATCATCGAGAAACATAAGATGCCAGAAAAGAAGAATAGAACACAATAAAGTAGTATCTAAAAGGGATGAGGGAATGATAGAATAATATTAAAGTTCCTTTGAACCTTCAAGGAGGTAGGTGATACTTCACATAAAGTGACGGAATTCATGCACCAATTGGTTGCACCGTAAGGAATTCAGCTACGGTCGCATCACCGCTCAAGAGAATAAAACAAAGCAATGATGAAGATATTCATGATGGAAAGTGGTAAAGACCTCAATTATCGCGGCTTCTAGAGTAGTGATGGCAGCTTGAATTCAAAACACTATTCTCATGCTATCTGATTAAGTGGTAAGCACAAAATGGATTTATTAAAAGAGTACTACCATGAATTTAAAGGGTACGAATATGAATAGCGTAAGAATTATGAATCCAAATGGATGAATAAAAAATCAATATGGCGTGAAGATAAGGTAATTCAAATAGTTCACAAGTAAGCGAATATTGTCCCTCACATTCATGCAGATAGATTCTTGACAATATTTGAAAATCATTCTAATGTCTACTTAACATGACAGAGATGAAACGTATTTTTGTTCCATGCCTGTGTAATTGCTTTTTCCCTTGCAATCTTTTACCATCATTACTATGAAGTTCCACCCCCTCGTTCTTCATGGCTTCCAAAGCTTGTTGCTTTCCTTGATAAAATAGGCAAGAGTGTTCCCCAAACAATCCCCATGACCAAAAAGACTCTCCCCCTTATTCGTCCTCTCCCAGCCGTATATCCCCCCCTTGTATTTTTTTTAATTATTATTTTTAAAACTTGAAAAATCAACTATAATCTCTCACCCCCAAAATAAATCATTAAAACCTCTAAAAGCTCCAAATAAAACAATTAGTTTCCTTTTCGACAACTAGTTCCCAGCTTTGCATGCTCTGCATGCAGAAACTTTCTTTCTTTTTACTTTTCTTTTAATAACTTTTTCCCAATTACTTTATTTTATTCCCACAATTGAAAACTTATCGCTTTTATTTGATTTAAACTTTTATTTATCTCCTCAATCCATGAACTAAAATCTCATTATTATAATACTTATCTTTAAATTTTTATTTTTAAATTCACATTACTATTAACGATTATCAATAATTATAAAAACATTTTAAATATAATACTCCTTACAAGCAAATTAAATAATCACCATTTGTTTTAATTTCATAAGATTAATTTACCAATTTATCATTTTAAATTTTCCTATTTCAATTAAATTACAATGTACCCAATTTCTAATTTAATTACCCAATTAAACAAAAGCATACAAATTATTACTTTTACCTCAAAATTCAAAAATGCAATAAAGGACAAATTTACGCATAAGCAGTAACTCAAGTGGAGGGACATTACATGATTGTCATGCAAAAGTTTGTTTTGTTGCAACCAAATCCTTCATAAATAATTTTCCAATTTTTTTCTTAAAGTTCATTAATATCTTGCATGTTAGACACGGCAGCAAGCATGCCATCAACATAAAGTAATAGGATAATATAGCTCCTATTATCCAATTTCTTAAAATAAACACAATAATTAGAATGACATCTTTTGTAACCTTGTTCAACCATAAAACCATCAAATTTCAAATACCTTTTCCGAGGTGCTTGCTTTATGCCATACAAACTCTTCTTTAACCTGCACACAAATTTCTCCTTATCTTTGACCTCATATCCCTGTGGTTGTTACATGTATATTTCCTCTTCTAAATCCCCATGGAGAAATGTTGTTTTCACATCTAGTTGTTTAAGATGCAATTCTTCCACAGCCACAAGACTTAGAATAGTTTTAATAGAAGTCATCTTTACATTTGGAGAAAATATTTCATCAAAATCTATACCTTTTTTCTGTGCAAAACTTTTTACCACAAGTCTAGCCTTATATCTTTTCTTGCCTCCATCTTCTTCCTTCAACCTATAAACCCATTTATTTGGCAATGCTCTTTTACCTGCAGGCAATTGGACTAAGTCCCAAGTTTGATTTTGCAGCAAGGAATCCATTTCCTCTTTCATTCCTTGCTCCCATTACTTTTTGGTATCTACCTGTATTGCTTCTTCATAACCTTTAGGTTCACCAAAATCAGTTAATAATATAGAATATAATGATGGATAAAATATTTCTATAGGTCTAGTTATCCTTGTCTAACTTCTAACACTTGCAGGAGTCTATGGGATAACTTGTTACTGAGCATCAAGTACCACTGGCATTTTATTTTTTTGGAATCTCATCCAGCACCACATATTCCTTTTTTTCCTGTTCAAGCTTCTTTTCCTACAGTTAATCCTTATAAATAACCTTCTCATTAAATATAATATCTCTTCTCCTAATGATTTTATGATTTTCATAATCCCATAACCGATAACCAAATTCATCTACTCCATACCTAATGAAGGTACATTTTTTAGACTTAGCCTCAATCTTGGTTCTATTTTCAATATCAACATGGACAAAAGCTTCACAACCAAAGGTTTTCATAAATGAATAGTTTACCTTTTTACCTGTCCATTCCTCCTCTGGAATGCCACCATCCAAAGGATTTGAAGGTCCTTTGTTTATTAAATAAATAGCGGTATGTATAACATTTGCCCAAAAATGTAAGGGTAGTCCAACATGCAATATCATGCTCCTTGCACGCTCCATAATGGTCTTATTCATCCTCTTAGACACACCATTTTCTTGTGGGGTTCCAAGAACCGTTTTCTCCCTATGGATTCCATTGTATGAACAATAATTTTCAAATTCTCTACTATAATACACACCTCCATTATCAGTTCTGAGACACTTCAATTTTTTTCCTGTCTCATTCTCAACCAAATCTTTCCACTTTTTAAAAGTTTCAAATACTTTTGATTTTTGTTTTAGGAAATACACCCATGTTTTCCTAGTTGCATCATCAATAAAAGTAACATAATAACAAGAGCCACCAAGAGAAGATACCTGAGTTGGTCCCCATATATCTGAATGCACAAGCTCTAATTTCTCACTCTTCTCCTCTTTCCCAACTTTGAGAAATCAGACTCTTTTTTGTTTTCCATAAACACAATTTTCATAGAAATCCAAGTCAATCTGCTTTAGACCTGGTAGCAAATTTTTGTAGTGAAGGATCTTCATCTCTTTCTCACTCATGTGCCCAAGTTTATGGTGCCACAATTTTGTTTTTGTCCCCACAACAAGTGCTACAATTGTCTCAGTAGAAACTAAGGTAGAATAAGTATTAACAATACACAAATACAATGTTCCTACCTCTTCACCTTTAGCTCTACTAATGCACCTTTAGTGACCTTCCATACTTTATCTATAAAGGTAACTATGCATCCTTCACTACCTATTTGTCCTACAAAAATTAAATTTCTTCTCAAGTTTGGAACATGCATTACCTCATGTAGCAACCATTCATTTCCATTTTGCAACTTGATTTTTATCTTTCATTTTCCAACAATCTGACAGGGTTCATCATCACCGAAATATACCTATCCAAAATCACCTTGAACATAATCTACAAAATATTTCCTATGGGGTGTGGCATGAAATGAAGCCCCTGAATCTATTGCCCAGAAATCATTAACATTATATAAACACAAAATTAAAGCATCCTACAATTTATTACTTGCAACATTAGATTCCTTACTGTCATCATGTTGTATGTTTCCTTGTGTGAACCGCATTAAAATATATTGATTGACATGGAAATTGCATTGATCGACTTACTAGCTTGTTTCTTCTAAATCATCCCTCGGTCTAACCATTTAATCAAATTCCCCTATTTGATTAAATTCATCAATAATCCTCTCTTGATTAAATAAATCACTTTATCTGAATCAAGTCATTTCTCTTGTTAATTAAATCAATCTATCTAATCTAATTATCCCTATTTAATTAAATAATCAATTTATTTGATTAAATCTCTAAAGTCTATCCATTAAATTAAATAAATTAAAACCTTATTTGATTTAATCTAACACCATCTCTTTTAATTAAATAAATCAAAATCCTTATTTAATTAATCTCTTATCATATTCTCTCTTATTTGATTTAAATAAATCCATAAATTTGAGTCAAATAGGTCACATCATCTAATCTCCTATTAAATTAATTAGCTTATGATGGGTAGCCTCATCTCTGTGTCACATCCCTCTAGATAATGCAAGTTGCACATGAAAATAGATTTAATTCATTTATTAAATCTCTATTTTCCTCACAGAATTTTGGAATATTCCCTCAGATTTGAATTCAAAATCCAAGTGGACTTTGTACTTCCAACAAGACATTAACTTCACCTAATAAGTTCTTTTTTTTGTGAGCCAAGTGGCATTTAAGACATTCCTTTCTCCTCTTACATGTCATTTCATTTTTTTCAAATATTTGGCATTTATTGGCACAAACCCCAAATCTTACATATCCATCATCCATTCATAGCTTGACAAGTGGCACCATATCATTGGATGAATGGTAGTCCCACATTGCTCAAATTTGGGCATTCATCCATCTTAAAATCCTATAAATGAGGAGCTCCTCTCCTCATTTTATCATCCACAAACATTGCAAAGTCATTATGCTAAAATATTTAGCCATTTCCATCTATCATTTGACTTCTTAGCTAGGCTCTTTTGCAGATTTGGCTTGGAGTCCTCATCTTTCATCAAAGTGGATCAAGATCATCTTCAACACATCAAGATTTCATCATAGGAATTGGGAAAGGGCCAATTTTCACATCTAATTGGCACCAATTCCCCCATGGGATCATATGTTTGCTACTTAAATTAGGATTAAATCTAGTTTTATCTTTTGTATTGTGTTCTTCATCATTTTATTTCCTATTCTGAAGTTGCAAATGGATTTCATGGGGAATCCTTGTTTTAGCTTGTGATTCCTTGTCTACTTCGTTTATTCATGTGTTGTTTTCGAATTCTGGGAAAGGGTCCACACACCTTGTTTTCCTTTTTGAGACCAACAATCCTTCTTCAAGTGTCCTGGCTTTCCATAGTGCCAACAATCCATTTTTCCTTTGGATTTAGATCTACCTATCTTCAACTTCCCTTGTGACTTCCCACGATTTGTTGGGCTTTTTCCTCTCTCCTTTGTTCTTCCCCTATTCTCTATAGTCAAAGCATTACTCGATGTTGAAATCTCACTTGTGTTTTTCCATCACATTTCCTCGCTAAGGATAACACCAACAACATCATCAAATTTTAATGTATTTGAACTAGAGATAGAGTTACTTACAACCATTACCAAGCTATTCCAACTTTCTATAAAAGAACATAAAATCAAGAGATCCCTCACCTCTTCATCAAAAATCACTTTTACAAAAGTTAACTGACTGGTAATTGTATTAAACTCATTTAAATGATTTGTCACAGATCCACCTTCAATCATTTTCAGATTAAAAAAATGCTTCATGAGAAATACTATATTTGAGACTAGTGTTTTTCATATAATTTAGCCAAATGTTCCATCAGATCCATTTTTGTCTTTGCTTTTGTTATATTGAATGCTATAGATGGTTCCAGGCACAACCGAATGGTTCCCAATGCCTTTCTATCCAGAATCTCCATTTCTTCATCTGACATAGTATCCTCTTTCTTTCTTTTTCCTTACAATTGCCACCATAGATCCTTTTAAAACAAATAATCTTCCATCTACATCTTCCATAATTGATAATTCTGACCATTAAACTTCTCAACCTTGAATTTTCCTTCTTCCACTGCCCCCACTCAAATCTAAAGGTTTCCTGCCAATCAACTGAAATACACATAGCTCTGATACCAATTGTTAGGGTTTAGGTAGATTGGAGAAATAAACATTAACAATTATAGACAGGTTAAGAAACCTAGAAATAACAATAATGGTTTACCCAATATGGGCTACATCCACAAAAACTCAGCCACCCAATGATTTTATTATCTAGTGCAAAAAAAATTACATTCTAGTGAACACTCCCAACAACATACATCACAACTACTTATAACAAGCCTTTTCAAAGTTTCTAGAATTAGGGTTTTACAAAGTTGTTTTTCATTTGACGTGTCAGCAGGAAAACCATGACGAGTTAACAAGAAAAAAAAATTGAGGGTTGTGCCCCCGAACCCTCACTTGGGGCCTGGCCTGGCCCTGAACCTTGGTGAGGATACGTTACAAGTGTATAGTATTTTCATGATCAATCACTACATATCAATAGAAACTAGTTCACTCAATGGACTCTTCCATTGGAAAATGGAGGAATATGAAGTATTCTGGCAAGATTTCAACATGTTGCGATTCTCGAAGATTGAAGGAGAATAAGAGGAAAAAGCCTCAACGAGTCGAGAAGTTCCTCCAAAGTATGGAGAATACAAGGAAGGAGTGGTTAGGGTGGATGATATGCCAATGCATAATTTTGAACAAGACAAGGAAGTCAAGTATGAAGAACCAAGAATAAAGGTGAACTTAGGAGAGGAGGATAGGCCCCAATAATTCTAGTTGGAAATGACTGGGACCTAGTGCTAAAGGTGGAAACATTCAAGATCTTCATAGAATACAAGGATTCCTTTGTGTGGACATAAAAAGACTTGAAAGGTATACCTCAAGAACTTTGTGTACATAGAATCCCTTTAGTATTATGAGCATAGCCTATCTGGAAGAGGCCATATCGAATGGACAAAAATTATGTTGCTAAGGTACAAGAAGAAATGAAAAAAATGTTGGTTGTGAGAATAATATTCAAGGTTGAAGTTAGCACAATTGGGTCTCTCCAATCATCATATCACTAAAGAAAGAATCTGATTTTTTTGGATATCTATGGATTTTTGAAGCCTGAATGTAGTTACCGTAAAATACCCATTCCCAATCCCATTCACCAACTCCTTATTAGAAGAGGTGGCTGGCCAAAAAAATTATTCATTCATGGATGGATTCTTGGGCTATAATTAGATAAGCATAGATGAGGAGTAAAATCAAAGTTAAATTTTGTGGTTGAAGAAAAAGTGTATGCATACAACTAGATGTAATTTAGTCTATGCAATACTCCAATGACTTTCCAAAGAATTATTCTGCATATACTTGATAAAATGTTAGTGGGAAACTTTAAAGAATTCTTGGAGGACTGGTCAATCTACAATAATGGAGACACACATATAAAGGCTCTATGAGAATGTATGGAATGATGTAGAGAAACATGACTGACATTAAATCCAAAGAAGTGTCAGTTCATGGTGCCTCAAGGGAAATTGCTTGAAAATATATTTTGCAAAGCTAGATCGAAGATTGAACCAAACAAAATTATTAGTGATCATACAAATGGAACCACCTCATAATGTCATCGAAGTAAAGTATTTTTTGGGTCATGTTGGGTACTATAGAAGGTTTATTAAATTTTTTTCCCAAATATCCTACCCATTGTACATACTCACAAGGGTCAACCATTCATATGGATAGAAGATTAAAAGGCCTTCAAAAAACTAAAGGTATGATTGATAAGTTCGGTAATCCTTGCATATCAGGACTGGAGTAAGAAATCCCACGTACACATCGATGCATCAAACTATGTGATTGGGGCAACATTGGCACAAGTGGGACCACAAGGGTTAGATCACCCAATATTCTTCACTAGTCATCTACTATCAAAGGTAGAAAAAGAACTATATTACAATGAAGAGGGAAGCGCTTGAAATGATTTATGTCATACAAAAGTTAAAATACTACTTTCTAGATACGACCTTCACATTCTACATTGACCACCCAACCCTTATGTACCTGGTGAAAAAACCAATAATTTAAGGGAGATTGTGTAGATGGCTCCTACTACTACAAGAATTCACATTCACAATTATTTTCCAACTAAGAAAGAGCCATGCCATCGTTGACCAATTTTCAAGGGTCAAGTTAGGTGAACCTCTAGAGGGAGTAAATGAAGATTTTCTAGATGCACACTTATTCCAAATTACAACACTACCTCCATGGTATAAAAAAATTAGAGAATACCTCTCTAATTCCATATTTTTCACGGAGATTCCACTAGAAGAGTGAAGGAAAAGAAGTATTGAAGAGTACAAAATTCTAACTCATCAATGGTATACTATATAAAATGGGATTAGACCAGGTACTACAATGATGTGTAATGGAAGAGAAAATTATAGGAGTACTTAAAGAAGCACATGAGGGACTTGCTAGAGGATACATGGGGCCATATGCTACAACTCATAAAATATTGTTGGCAAGACTAAGGTGGCCCATATTGCACACCAACACCCAAGAGTGGGTGGTAGGATACTTTCTAGAGAGTAGGAAAATCACTGAAAAGAGATTACATGCCACTGTTCCCATCCCAACCTCAGGAACTTTTCCAACAGTGGGGACTAAACTTCATCGGTGCACTAAAATTCAACCAACTACATTGATGTAGATACATAATCATTGCCATGGAGTACTTAACAAAATGGGTGGATGCTCGAGCATTGCCAAACAACACTACAATTAGTATGACAAGATTCATATATGAGGAAATTTTCATGAGGTACAACATCCTTATATAGATCACCAGTGACAAGGGATGACACTTTGTCAACCATGTCATTCACCTGATGATGATGAAGTTTTAAATTTTTAAAACTTCTCAGTCCTATACTACCCAAGAATGAACAAACCTGGGAAAAATCCACAAATAAAGTGCTTGTCTCAGTCATTGATAAGTCATGCAACATCAAAGAAGCTGATTGGGAAGAGAAGTTGACAATCATATTATAGGCTTATCGTAAAATATATAAGGTGACAAAAAGCCATACACCATTCCAATTGAGGTACGATTAGGAAGTTGTATTTCCTATCGAGTATATGGTGTCGAGTCTAAGGATTTCAATCGAGAACCAACTAG
>VDFB02104454.1:0-30540 GCA_007258455.2 Sequoia sempervirens | reverse complement strand
ATACATCAGGCGTGAACTCACTTTTCTTTATGTCGGCCACAATTTGATTTTTTTAATTTTTCATGTTTGTCGAACATTCGACGAAAATAATAGCCGACATTTCGACGAACACCAGGTTCGTCGATATTTCAACGGACGTCGGGGATAAACTTTCGAAACAATTGGAAATTACACATCAAATTTTACAAGCACCCGACGAACATCGAATTTTACATATTTTGTCGGACAGTTTCGTCGTATTTTGCAGTCAAATGCATTAGTGCCAATATGTCACAAGACCAAAACCATATGTCTAGGGAGGGAGCATATTCACCAAGTGGAAGAGTAAACTATGTTAGAGGAAGGGGTAGATCATTTGGTGGCACATTTTTAGATGTGTTGAAAATGGTCGTAAGGCTTTTGAATACCTCCAAACGCAAGAGGATGGTAGGAGGAGGAATAAGGGTAGCATTCATGTTGTACAAGCTTATGAAGATTTAGCTAAATCCCCTAATCACATTGAAGAATTGAAGTATGAAGAAACTCTTATGATGATGAGAGTGAACTATTGAAATCTACAAAGGATGACAAACCATTGCAACAAAAGAGTCTTTTCAGAATTATTTGCAAGTTGAAAGACAAATGTTTATGGTTATTATTGATAGTGGTAGCACATATAATCTAGTGTTGAATGATATGGTTGAAAAACTAGGTTTGAAGAGGATAACACATCCAAATCTTTATAAGGTATCTTGGCTTAAAAAAAAAGCCACCAAATACTAGTAAATAAACTATGTTACCGGCTTGATTCCCTAGACTTGTAGATTTGTGTCTGATTTGACTTGGATATGGATCCAAGTTGGGTTCGCAAGGGGGTCCATCTAGGGTTTTGGAAAAGTAGTGTGGGTTCATTAGGGATGAACCTAGGAAAACAAGCTACAAATTCCATGATGTTTTTCGCAATGAATCCACCACTTTTCCTTTGTGAATCACATTTTAAATATATGAAAATCTCTTTTTATTTTTCATGCTTGTCCACCCCATGTTTTTTCTTTCTATTTTCGTGGGTTTGGAAATATTGTGACATGTAAAAAATAATGTTTTTTCAAAAAAAAATCTGTTGCCATGATTTTTGTAGCGAGTTTTTGGTGAAAAAGTAGCCTTAAGTTTTGATAAATTACAATCTTTTGGTAACACTTGGTAGGGGAGAGGACCCAGTAGTTGTGCACCCTAACTCCGTGCTTCTAATTATCCTACATGGAAATTTCAAATCACTCCCAATTTTTTACAGTAGCTTACTTGGCAAGTCCCCTGCTTATAACTAAGGTTTCAAGGCCACATCATCAAATATGATGCCACATCAGCATACTTTTTGTCAAGGTGTCCAAAAAGGCCCAAAAAAAAAGTGAGACCAATACTTGTGAATTCACAAAATGTTTTATTGAGTGCTGATGTGGAATCACATGATTGGATGCTTTTTAGATCATATGAATACATTTTGTTTAATTATGGGTAGTTATTATCAATACTGACAACTTTAAAGTCACAACTATTGGTCAAATATTGATAAAAATATTGGGCACTATATAAACAACTACTATCACAACTATTGAAACATGCTCAAGTACTGGGTCCTCTCCCCTATATGAATACATGTTTTATTGAGTGCTGATGTGGAATCACATGATTGGATGCTTTTTAGATCATATGAATACATTTTGTTTAATTATGGGTAGTTATCATCAATACTAACAACTTTAAAGTCACAACTATTGGTCAAATATTGATAAAAATATTGGGCACTATATAAACAACTACTATCACAACTATTGAAACATGCTCAAGTACTGGGTCCTCTCCCCTATATTGCATAAATGAACAATAAGTATTGAATAGTCACAGTAAAATTGTGAATCACTATAAAATATTTTATTGCGTCTAATTGTTAAGTTTCATAATGTGGTTCTAGAAATATTGTAGTGTCTACATATATCATTTATGGTTTTGAATTGGCATGAAATCACTATCTATACCACTAGTAGGAGACTATAGGTTTGGAATTTCATATATGTATATAGTTAAAGAATAGGTATTATAAATAAATTAAATAAGTTGCTAATATTAGTAGTAATTAATTAATTTTTGAATTTAATAATATATATTAATATTAAATTTTGTTATAATTTTATTATTATCTTATAATATTATATATGAATTTTATCAATATTGTATGAGATTATAAATATTATTATATATTAAAATTATGTATATTTGTTTAGTATTCTTGATTTTAAATTTTAAATATGTAAATATTTATGATTTTAATATGTTTTCATATTAACAAATTTAAAATGATCTCAACCCCCAAAATTGTTTTTGGTTAAATTCACAAACTAAACAAAGGAACCCGAACCAACACCAAAATAGGTAGCATTAAATAAATAATGCCTAGTTGATTTTCATATTGGTTCTTATAAGAACAAAATTTGGTGTGAAGTAATGTCTATGGATATGTATGATGTTTTATTGGGTAGACCTTGGCAATTTGATACATGATGGGAAAGCCAATAGATACATGCTTGACAAAAATGGGAGGAAGTTCAGCTTAGGTCCTTTGAAGGAACTTTAAGAATAAGTGGACAGCAGCAACAATACTCAATTAATATATGGCAAACAATTTTTGAATATAGTAAAGAGGGGAGGAAGAATAATTAGCCATCATACTCTTGGCACTCTAAGTTGGGACAACAGAAAAAGTGACATAGCAGTTGAAGTAAAGGAGTTACTAAAGGAATACAAAGATCATCTCCAATGACCTCCCAAAAGGCTTGCCACCAATTCAGAGTATTAGACATCACATGGACGTGATACCAGGATTGAGTCTTCTAAACAAAGACCCCAATGGAAAATGAAGAAGTAAACCAAAAAGTGGAAGAGCTTCTTGAGAAAGATCTAATAAGGAAGAGCCATAGTCCATGTGTTGTACTAGTAGTTTTGTCACCAAAGAAAAATAATAACTAGAGAATGTGTACCAACTTCAAGCCATAAACAAGATAGCAATCAAATACTGGATTGTTTACTTCAATAAGGTTTATTGTTTAGGGAGAACAGTTGTGTGCACTTGCAGGTTCTATGAGAGAAAACACGATCAAAGAGGTGCATAATGGTGGATTGGCAAGACACTTGGAAATGATAAGACTTTTGCACAATTGAATAGTAAAGAAGTTTGTATAGTGTTGTAGAATATTCTCTTGCAAAAGGGAAGAGCCAAGCCATTTGTATAAGCTATTATCCATTCCAAGAGACTGTGGGAGCATATAAGTATGAACTTTATCTTAGGCGTTTTTAGGACTCAAAAGGGGAATGACTCATTTTTTGTAATTGTTGATAGACTAATGATACTACAAAAATATAGAAAATTTGTACATTTCAATACCAATTTCATAATTTCGAATCACAAGATCCGTAGAACAGATGTTTAGCTCTATTAAAAGCTACCGATTTATCAGTTATAAATCTACTACTATTGTAAAGTTCCAGTGTTTTGCTGCATACGACATAAATTTGATAGTCCTCTTATACTAATGTATCTCCCGGCAAATTAATTAAGAACTGTTCTTATCATGAGGATTATAAAACAATGTGAATAATGACATTATAGTTGGGTTTTGTTGTTCTTGTTGTTTGTTTGAAACTGTAGCATTGAATATATATTCAAGGCTGCCCACGTTGATTGTGTATTCAGTTAGGGCCACCCCACTCAGGTTCTGTATCAAAAATGTTAAAACATGGAGTGAATGATGCACCACAAAGACAAGGACTAACTAAATGTCTTTTCTTGTATTGTTAGCCTAGTGGAGAAATTGGAGGGGACCACTTTTCTAATAATAGCAGTTTCTTTTGAACTATCCTGTTCTTTACTAGAAAAGGGAGCAAGATTATTACTGAGAATTGGTCCAAGTAGCTAGATAGAAAATGAAAATGAGATGGCACACTTCCATCAATAGAATAATGTAGAATGGAATGTGGGTTAATGACAAATTCCACAACCTTTGCTAGCATCCTCCCTACCCATGCAAAAATAGGAGCTTTGGAACAGTATGGACATCCATCGAAGCATAAAGGATAGAGGAACTTGGTCAAATATTATAGTCACAACTGCCCTAGTAGACATGCATGCAAAAAGTGAAAGCATTAACAAGGCACATGAACTGTTTGACAAAATACCTGAAAAAGATGTCATCTCATGGACTGCAATGATTGCAAGATATGTACAAATTGGATTTGTGGAAAATGCTTTAGAAACTTTCAAGCAAATGCAATTGGCAGGTGTGAAGCCAAATTCTGCAACCTTTTCCAGTATCTTCCCTTCCTGTGCCAAAATGGGAGCTTTCGAATAGGGTATGGACATCCATCAAAGCATCATGGAAGGAGGATTTTTTTCAATTGTTATAGTTGGAAATGCTCTTGTATACATGTATGTAGAATGTGGAAGCATAAAAAAGGCACGTGAACTATTTGACAAAATACCTCAAAGAGAGGTTATCTCATGGAATGCAATGATTGAACAAAATGGATTTTTTAAAAAGATTTAGAAAGTTTTAAGCACTTGCAAATGAGTATCTCAATCAACTTAATGCACATGTAAATGAGTATAATTTATCTCACAAATTTTGTTTGATTTTAAATACTCCCACAATTTTAAATGGAAAGCCCTGTAGAACCTCAACACCCTATGACTATTGGTAAAATTTGCAAACCTATAACCCAACTTCCACCGATTTCTATTAACAAATCACAAATGTATTCCCACAGATTATACAAGCCATCACATGCAGCAAAATTTGTTTGTTTTCATGGAACATGATGTATAAGTGTTTGAACTCACAAAAAAAATCAACTTCATTTGAACCATAGTTCTTACAAAATGCATTACCAACAGGTAAGACCACAAAATGGAGATTTGAAAAGAAATAGGGAGAGAAATATTTGATAGAATGAGCGAGATTTGTTTGTTTTCATGGAACATGATGTATAAGTGTTTGAAATCACAGAAAAAATCAACTTCATTTGAACCATAGTTCTCACAAAATGCATTACCAACAGGCAAGACCACAAAATGAAGATTTGAAAAGAAATAGGGAGAGAAATATTTGACAGAATGCTTTGAATAAATTTGCCTCGTGACATGCCATAATTGCACAATATGAATTTGTAATAAAAGTTCTACAAACTTTCAATAAAATGAAATTGGCAGGTGTAAAGCCATATCTCATAGAATTTTCCAACATTCTACCTGCATGTGCAAAAGAGGGAGCGTTGGAACCGGATTTGGACATTTACCAAAGAATAAAGTGCAATTTTTGATAGATGGTACCCATTAAACACCAAGGTTCGATTGCTAGTTAAAATTAGACATTATTTATGTAGACGATAACAATGACTGGTGTTTCCATGATTAAATCATTACCATGCACTTTCCATGATTACATCTCCAAAAATTAGATATTGAGCTTAAAACAATAATTTAGCTTTTCAAGAAAATTTGAAAATTTGAAATAAAATCCTGTCACTTAAAATATGATGGGTTTGTAGAAGTTATTAGGAGGCCCTTAATTATCTAGGTCAAAAGTTAATTACTTATAGTAATACTTATTTAATTGAGAGTTTAATTTCTAATTAGACAACTAATCATGATATCAATCTTAAGACCTTTAGTAGAGTATCTTAAGATTATTAGATGAAATATTTCCTATCTAAATCCCAAGCACTCCAAATAGTGACAATTTCCATTAATAATAAATCTTAATAAGGTATATCTAATAAATTTGACAAGTTGGTAGAATGATAGTTGTTACTTAAGGTACTAAAAAATGTTAATCCTTAATCTTCTAGGTTTACATAATAAGGATAAAACAAGGCTCCATTTATTAGATATTATGTGGTTCACTTGGTATGAAAGTTAAAATCATTTATCCTTTTGGTGGAAATGGGTTGGTATGGCTAATCATCTGGCTTTATTCTAAGAATTAGTTCTTATCTATTGATGCATGGATTCATTAAGAATATGGACCAAGCCATTATGCTTAGGATGCAATATTATTTAGGGTGAAGAAAGGAAAAAATGGTTTTGGTGGGTGACTTGGCTAGGAAGCTAGAGAAAAATAGCTCATAAAGCTACTATTGGGTGGAGAAGGATTGCTAGAAAATTTTATAGTATACATTAAGAAGAAAATTTCCAACCAAATATATGGAAAATTTAGTCAAGTACATGAATGGTTCTCCCTATTTTTAGTGTTAGGGAGGCCATGCCTAACTTTCTCCTTAACCTTGGCTAGTCTCTTGGGTGCTAAAATGTATTTTTTTCCATATCTCTGACTTGTATAACAATGTTATCCTTGGCTATAGGTACTTATCTTCTCCATGATGATGTTGAAGATGTCATGAACTTGACCAAACTTGTTTTTGTTATTATTTGTAGAACTTTTATTGCCTCAAGAAAAGTAAAATAGAATTCATAAAGCGAGATAAAATTGCTAGGAATATAAAATTTGAATTGTCTCTCAATTCCTTAGATGTAGATACCCATCAATATGGGGAGGTGAAGGAGGAGGATCCAATGGAAATCCTTCCCCAATTTTTTCCAAATGTAATAAAAGAAAAAAATTATGATAGGGATATGTTAAGTCATGCATAATTTACCTTGACCACCTTAGGTACTCTAGACAAAAATAAGAAAACAAGTAGTTTAATCTTTAATGGTTAATGATTATGTGTGAGGAGGAGCTAGGGTAATTCCCCCCTCTCCATCATTTTAAGATTATGTCTATTCTAGTTTATGTCATGTCCTTTTGAAGACACTTCATCTCCTTTCTATCCTTATATCTCCCTCTTTCTATCCATATTTCTTCCTCTCTCTCCCTCTCTCCTTATCACTCTTTCTATATATCTACTTCTTTCTCCTCTCTCTCCCTCCCTCTCTATCTATTTATATCTCTATCCCTCTCTTTATACACACACACACACACTCCCCATTTCTTCCTCCTTATCTCTATATCTATTTGTATCTTTAAAAACTTCTATCACTAATGCCACATTAAGCATCTATTTCTATCCACATCTTTCTCTACCTCTAACTCCTTATCTCTCTATCTCTCTCTTTCCCTATCCATCTCTCTCTCTCTATATGATCATCTATATATATCTCTCCCCCTCCTCCCCCTCTCCCTTTATTTATTGAACTATCTCTCCCTCTCCCCCCTCTTCTTCTCTCCCTCCCTCTCTACATATGTCTCTCCCTCTCTCCCCCTCTTCTCTCTCTCCCTCCTCTATCTCTATCCCTCCCTCTCCCTTCTATATCTCCCCCCTCTCTCTCTCCCCCTCTTCTCTCTCTCCCTCCTCTGTCTCTATCCCTCCCTCTCCCTTCTCTATCTCCCCCTCTCTCTCTCCCCCCATCTCTCACCCACTCCCTCTCTCACTTTGTCCCTATCCCCTATCTATCTATCTATCTCTACGTCTCTCTCCCTTTCTCTTCCCATATAGCTTTATGTCTCTCTTCCTCTTCCCATATATATCTATATCTCTCCCCCTTTCTCTCTCCCTCTATCTATCTCTATTTCTCTCTCCCTCTCTATCTCTCCCCATTTCTCTCTCCATCTCTCTCTCTCTCTCTCCCTCTCTATTTCTTTGTATCCACCCCTCTTTCTATTTCTCTGTATCCACTCTCTCTCTTTCTCTCTCCTCTATCTCACCATAAATATATCTATATCTTCCCATCTCCCTCTTCCTCGATATCTCTCTATCTCTTCTAATCCATCTCTCCCTCTCAATCACCATATATCTCTCTCTCTTTTTATTTCTCTCTATCTCTCTATTTAATTCTCTCCCTTTCCCTCTCTCCCTCTATCTTCCTCTCCCCCTCTATCTCTTGACATCTCTCCCTCTATCCATTTATTTCTCTCCCTGTCTCTCCATCCCCCTCTTCCTAGACCTCTATATCTATCTCTTTGCCTCTCTATCTCTCTATTCATATTTATTTCATCTCTCCCTTTATCTATCCATCTCTCTACCCCTATATCTCTCCATCTCTACCTCTCTCTCTATATCACTGCCTATCTCGATATTTATATTTCTCCCTTCTCTCTCCCTTTGTATATTTATCTCTTCCATCTTTATCTATTCATCTCTCCTCTCTCTCTTTATCTCTCCCTCCCCCTCTCTATCTCTATCTATATATTCCTCTCTATTTCAATCTCCTATCTCTATCTCCTTATCCCTCTCTCTCTCTCTTGCTCTTCCTCCCTCTATCTCTCTATCTCCCTCTCTCTCCCTATTGCAAAACATAACATGAGCTTGTTAATAATGAAGCCTAATTATCTTCCCAATTTAGATGTTTTGTTTCAATCATGTTTGGATCTCTCTAATTGGATGCATAGTTGATTTCAAACTATTAATTCTTCATTGATACATTTGTTGCACAAAAAAAATCATTTGCTAAATTGAAACCTTTGTTGCACAAAAAAAATCATTTTCTTTAAATTTCCTACCAATTGACTTGGTGTATTGCACAAATCTGAAAAAAAAAAAACAAAATGTTTCCTAGTTGACCTTCCACACCTCTTCGGTATACCCATTGGACACCAAGGCTAGTAGGTTTCATGTTGACTCAATGACTTACATTTCTCTATTTTTTCTAATTCATGATAAGGATGGGGCAATGCAATCTTTTTGAAAGAGTTACAGAAAATAATACTATCAATCACACTTTGGTGTGCAATGGGTATGTTGAAGAGGTGTGGAATATCAATTTGGAAAAAAAAATCTTTTTGGGTACATTTGTGACATGAAGGTCTCAATGGAGAAATGATATGCATCCATTTACAAGGATCCAAACACAATTGGAACAAAACCTTTGAATCAGGAAAATTATCAAGATCCTTTACCATTAATCTCTACATGTATGTGTCCATTTTGCTTGACATTGCTTTTTGTCATTATAAGATTCATTAATTTAACTATCAAATGTTATGGTGTTTCCATCCAACACAAGTTCAAATAAAGAGCTAGAAATTATTCAAACCACACAACACACCAACAAACAACAAAAATCTCTCATGCAATGACTTTCTAAAATTGAAACTATTTGTGTCAACATGTACCTTAAAAAAATAAGAAATAGGGATAGTGTAATATCCACTTGGAAAAAAAATGTAATTTTTTTCTTCCATAAATGTCCATACCTTGTTCAAAGCTTCCATTTTTGTACACACAAGTAGAATTCTAACAAAATTTATGAGATTTGGCTTTACACTTGCAAACTGCATTTTCTTGGTAGCTTGTAAATTTTTTTTAATAATTTCATATTATGCAATTATGGCAAGTCATGAGGCAACATTTTTCTGAGCTATTTTTCCAAACACTTTAACTCCCTAATTCCTTCTTATTATGGTTCAAAAAAATTTGATTATACCTATTATTTTGTCTGATTGTCAAATCTTGTTGTATTTAGATTAATGATATTCCAATGGTAGGGGAAATGCTAGGATATGTTCTAGAGTGCTTCATTAATTCAAATATTTTGAGAGAATCCTTGCAAAATCCATGTTGTGCATATATGTGATCATTACATTCCATGAGATGACCTCTCTTGGGGCATTTTTTCAAGCATTTCATGTGCCTTTTCTATGCTTCCACATTTTACATACATGTCAACTAGGGAAATTGCAACTACAACATCTGATAAAATTCCTCTATTCTTTATGCTTTGATGGATTTCCATATCTTGTTCCAATGCTCTTATATTGGCACATGTAGGGAGAATGCTGGAAAAAGTTGCAGAGTCTAGATTTACTCCTGCCAATTACATTTGCTTGAATGTTTCTAAATCTTTTTTAAAAAATCCATTTTTTGCATATTTTGCAATCATTGTCATGAGATAACCTCTCTTTGAGGCATTTTATCAAACAGTTCATGTGCCTTTTCTATGCTTCCACATTTTGCATACATGTCTACTAGAGCATTTCCAACTACTTGAAATAAAGGAAAATAGGAGTGCTCCTAGGGTTTCTCGAAATGGAAAAGTGGATCCAAAAAGGAAGAGGGGATCCTATCTTCCACATTCATTAGGAAATGAGATCCACACAATGAAATGACTATCAACTTTTAGGTGAATCAAGTCAAAGTGTGAATCTGCGAATTTTCCTTTTTTGCAAGAATGAGGGTCTAGGTCAAATAGAACTTTGGGGAGGAGATTAAAAATAGAAAATAAACTCCAAATTGCAATCTATAAAGTGGATTTAGAAGATTAAGCATAAAACTAATTTGGAACCTACATACTTTTTGGAGAATCTGGAAGGGATAAATGTTGAGCACCTCTCACAAAAAGGTGTTTTCGAAAGTTGATTGAGGACTCATTTTCCTTATGGTGAATGGGTCCTAGCTAGTTCTTTCCAAAATTATTTTTGGGTTCTCTACACTTGTGTCTGCACTCCTAGATTCCCACTTTTGATAGTTAGAAATAAATTCGAGAGCTGAGTTTTCGTGAGATGATAAAAAAGGTGACAATTTTGAAAACTTTGCAATTTTTCACTTTTGAGATCTTTAACTTTTTGTCAACCTAAAAATCTACAACACACAAAGAGGGGAAAAATGTTTATTTTTGGTGAATGGGGGTTTTCCTTGGTCAAACCCTGTTTTGGTAATTAAACCTTGAAATGAAATAAAATAACATGAAAGGAATGATGAATGAACAAATGCAATGTCACAACTCACCAACCCTTGGATGAACCTTGTAATATAGATCTACAACTTGCATGAAATGACTTCAATGGATGTGGATCTTGATCTTGAAACTTGATTTGAAACAATGCCTTGAATGCTTGAATGGATCATGAACTCTACATCAACATATTAGCTCAAGTAACATGCATGATGCAAGAAGACCTTGATATGACAATTGGATCTTGATTGTTGCAATAATTCTCTAATAAATCTACTCTTGAATGCCTTAAAATGCTCTTATAATGCTCTTGTGAAAGTACCCTTGATCTCATAAAAATTGCCTAGGTGAAATTTAGTGAAATGACCTTATATTTATAGGTATGTAACATTAATTTCTTGAAATTCAAATCACAAGATGACATGTGAATATACATTTGAATATGATAAAATACTGCCAAAAACATAATAAAAATTTAGGTCCTACGTCTAAGTGAGGACCCATTCACCCTTGGGCGAATGGGTCCTTAGTCACTCACCTAGGACACACATTCTCCAATGATAAGTGTTATGTTATGGCATTAATGAATGTCAGATTTTTCTCTTCGGAAATTGTCATTAATTAGACTTGGATTTGAATTAAAGGGGCCAATTAAGAAAAATTAACCTCAATTAATTAATAAAGCCATAAATGAGTGTGAAAATGTAAATAAATACACTTTTACAAAACCACATTAAGGCACAATTAAGTCAATTTTAATTAATAGGGCCCAAAACTTAATGTGAATATGTAAAATACATATTACAACACTAAAGTAAGGCACAATTTAGTTCATTTTATTAATTCCCAAATTATGTGTGAGAAAGGGATACTTTTTCCTACACTACATTTAGCCCCCACTTTAGTGAGAGTATGACCCTATGTCAAACTCACACTAAAATAGACATTCAAGACACATATGTATGTAGCAATGTCAAAGATAACCAATCATACAACATCAAATCCTAGAAGAAAGGGAGGTAGATCAAGCTTTGAATATCCAATGTGATGTGGAACACATCTAGGTTGTTTGTCCAGGAACATTTACAAGAAAAAATCAATGTTCACTATGCAAACAACGTGCATGCTCACTTCGAGCTAGTGGAACCTCAGGCCATCCACTAGGTGAGCCCCCAACAAGTGGCAAATGAGAGAATCTTATTAGTCTCCCATACCATATCAAAGCTAGATCTTCCTGACTTCGATAAGGCACCACAATATGGAACTTTGAGCTTCACAAGGCCTAACAAGCTACGTTATTCTAAGCATTCACGAACAAGGGGAAGGCTCTATAAAGCAAGGTGTGTTATGCTTGGTGGCCTTATAGGGATGGGTTCGCACTTCTCAAGGTTAAAAAATTGTATTATGCTAAACACTTATAAATAATATATATATATATATATATAGGTTTGTTCAAAGGGACTTCACTTAGTTCATGTAAGGTCTTCTTTGTAGGGATCATCGTGCATAATGTATCCAAGAGAGGACAAGTATAGAACACAAGAAATGCAACTTAGGGAATGCAACACATAGCATCACCACTAAGAGGAAAATCATATGCTAAGAAATATCAAATTATTAGAGGAAATCAAACCCAATGACACCACCAAGAAACGAATGCATCACAAAAATAAAAAATCACACAAAGAAACATGAGTGTTGATGTATGCCCCAACTTTAAAGCAATTGCTAACACCATTACTATGAGCAATAGATTTAAAGCAGTCAATGAATAAGACATGAGAGCTTATTCGAAAATCCCTATGTCAAGTCATTTATTCTCGAATGAAACTACATCATGAAAAAGAGGAAGGGGTTTCCCCTAAAAACACATAAGGGATCTATGAATTTTGGGTTAGTATATCAAACAAAACAATACGGGGGATCACATTATACACATGTAATCACACAAAGAACATGAAAAATAAAATAAAGAAAAATACTAGTAAGGCACATGTGGGTCAACCTATGGAAAATTGTTCACATCCCAATCTTAATCAATATATGTGAAAGGAGGATAACTAGCCAAAGGGAAAACATCAAATACCATACTAGGAAAAGGCTATCTACCCCTTTCCCCCACTAAGTGCATGACAAGGATGAGCCGAGATGATTGATGTGAATCATGATAGAATGAAAATTAATATCAATTAGAGGAACTAGGTGCTTTAACACAAGAAATAGCACCACAATCCCTAAGATGTTTAATTTTATCACTTAAAGCCTTACATTCATTATTAGAATGACCATGATATCTATGATATGCACAAAATGAATTCTTATAAAATTTAGTTCCTATTCTTGTAGGAGTCTCAACAATATACTCTCTTGATCAATAGTAGAAGATGTTCCTTTATTTTATGAAAAATATATCTCTTCATTAGTACAAGGTGTCATACACACAATAGATGATAAGGCCTTAGATGAAGATGGAGATAAAGGAGGTAAACCTAGATCTTTCTTGAAAGAGTATCCAATATAGACTTCACTTTTTCTCTATCATTTTTCTCTATTTTTTCATTGTATCCATGTTTAGAAAGGAGTTTTTATCCAAGACCATAACATCCTTCCAACTTAGATGAAGATGGTTTATGCTTCTGAGAAGGATTGGCTTCTTCACGAGAACACAAATCCTTTTTAAGTTTCTTAAAGTTGTGCATCTTCCTCTCATGAGGGATGGGAGTTAAAGAGCCCCCATCACCGCCATGGGGTGACATTGTTGATGTAGAACCAAGTTGGGCAAATGAAACACAAGGCTGTTTTGGTTTACATTGTGAGATTTTGTACTCTCCCATTAAGGAGGGCATAAAATCTAATGAGCCCCAATCATCACTAAATCATGTGTCTGAAAATGAATCACTTGTATATGACTCGTTGGATTTTGAGGGTCAAATTTTGGACTCTTTGTTGAAATGAGGTGTGAAATCTAATGACCCCCAATCATCACTAAAGAGTTTTGTTGTAGATGAAACACAATTAGGATTAACGTCAACTTGTATTGTTCTACTTTGGGAGTTGGAATCAAAGTATTAGGGGAGTTGGAAGTGTTATGATCATGTTGAACTTGTGATTTATAGCTTCACTCATCCGCTTCAATCATGAATATCTTGTTGTTGTATTCAAATTTCATTTCACAGTGAAGAGTAGAAGGGACTCCTTTCATAGCATGAATCCATGGTCTCCCTAGGAGAAGGTTGTATACAAGAGGTCATGGCATTATATGGATAGGGTTAGGAAAAACTATAGGTTTGATCTCAATAAGTAATGTGATCATTCCTAATGGTTTCCTATTAACATTGTCAAAGCCACAAATATTATCATCATTAAATTGAATAAGACTCTTTCCACACCAATTTTATCTAGGAGATCAATTCTACAAACATTAAGACCTTTATCATTAAGGCCTCATTCTTATTTTGTATCTTGAGCAAGGGTAATTCATGTTTAGGGAATGTGATTTTTGACTTTGTGACTTGCATACAATCAAAGGAGGATGCTACATCTTTCAAATTTATAGAAAATTGGATATCATTCTTTTGCAAAATTTCTTGGAACATCCTATTGTATGTAGGTGAGGTTTGAACAAGATCCCATAAAGATATCAAAGCGGGAGTATGTTTAATTTGTTCAATAAAATCATACTCCTCTCTACCATGTAAAGGAAAATAATGAGCACTAGGAAATATAGGTTGAGGCAATGGTAATGAAGCATGAATGGTTTGTGGTTGGCTATATGTATGAGCAATGATATTGTAACTCAGTTGATGTGAAACACTGTTACTAGTAAGTTTCCATGTAAAATTAAATATGTCTCATGGAGTTAATTGTTTCTTTTTATGTGGTTTTATGATGGTAGCGGCGACTTAGGAGGCTCACTAATTAAAGGAGATCCAATTTGTGCAATCATAACCTCAATTAAGTTACCTAGATGATCTTCTAGTGAGGGGGGGTCTCATGTGAACTTAACATCTTCATCTATGCCATCCATCTTAGTGTTTGTTGAGATAAATGTAGCATTAGAAGAGTGACAAACAAGATTCTCATGATTCTCAATAATTGGGTCTTCTATCACTAAGATACCTTCGTCACAAGTAGGAGGGGTATTGGGAGAAGGGAAACTATGATTGTCATGATTGTCTATGTGTGCATCCTCTTGTTTCAAAGATTTAGTGGATGATATAGGTGAGATGAAGTCCTCAAGGGCTTCATCTAACATGTCAAAGTTGTCACAAATAAAGGTTTGAAGTTAACCATTTATTTTTTATTTTTTTGTTTGATGTTTTTAGTTTTTAGTTTAGTTTTTGTTTTCTAATTATTGAAAAATGTAAACTAATCCATATAATGATGCAATGATGCTGAAAATGAAACAAAAGTAGATGAATCTAACATTTATTTTGACTGAAATGTGCAAGAATTTTTTTTCAAAATGTTGCAAGATCTAACTAAAGAAGCAATAATTTGAATTCAAAACTAGATTGTTTCATGAAACCAATTCTTAGATCTAACAACAATAGAAAGGTAAAATAGAGAGGAAAAACCACCCAAAAACTTTCCTAAAATGTCTGTACAGGGACTCATTTTCCCTAGGGTGAATAGGTCCTTTCTTAGTGTTTTAAAAAGGTGAAAAAAATAATTTTTGAGTTGTTTTATGTATTTTTTGTGCCCAATTTCAGACTGTAACTTTTGTGACAAAATTTTCTAGAATTTGATGTCTAAATGCAAGTGAAATGAAGGACTATTGATGAAAAATATGACACTTTTTGAAATGCAATTTTGACTCAATTTTTGCATATTAATAATCAAAGTACACTAATATGAAAAAACTATGCAAAATTAATGTAATATGCATCCAAATTTTTGAATTTTTCAGATTTAAACAATGCAAAAATACAAATTTAAACCCCTATATGCAATGAAAACTAATGTAATTTTGACAACCCTAAATGAGATGCAAAGTAATGAAATACAATGAAAACTTATGAAAATTCTAGATCTAGGGTTTAAATGCACTCCAAATCAGAAATTAGAATGTTCAAAACTTAGGTTCACCAAATTGAAATGATGAAAAATAGGAGTGATCCTAGGGTTTCCAAAAATGGAAAAGTGGATCCAAGGAGGGAGAAGGGGTCCTATATTCCACAATTCATTAGGAAATGAGATCCACATAATGAAATGGCTATCAACCCTTAGGTGAATCAAATCAAAGTGTGAATCTACAAATTTCCCTTTTTTGTAGGGATGAGGGTTTAGGTCAAATAACACTTTTGGGAGAAACATTAAAAATAGAAAATAAAATACAAATTGTAATCTATAAAGTGGATTTAGAAGATTATGCATAAAATTGATGGAACCTACATAATTTATGGAGAATATGGAAGGGATAAATGTTGTGTACCTCTCACAAAAAGGTGTTTTTAGAAGCTGACTGGGGACTCATTCACCCTATGGCGAATGTGTCCTGGCTAGGGCTTTCCAAAAAATTTTTATGGGTTCTCTACTCCCATGTATGAAGTCCCATATTCTTGAATTTCACAGTTAGACAATTAGAAATAAATTTGAGAGTTGATTTTTCATGAGATGACAATAAAGATGACAACTTTGCAATTTTGCACTTTTGAGATCTTCAACTTTTCTTCAACCTGTGAATTTGCAACACACAAGGATAGGGGAAAAATGTTTATTTTTGGTGAATAGGGGTTTTCCTTGGTCATACCTCATTTTGGTAATTAAAACTTGAAATGAAATGAAATAACATGAAAGGAATGATGAATGAACAAATGCAATGTCACAAATCACCAAACCCTTGGATGAACCTTGGAATATAGATTTGCAACTTGCATGAAATGGCTTCAATGGATGTGTATGATGATCTTGAAACATGATCATTTGAAACAATGCCTTGAATGCTTGAATGGATCATGAACTCTACATCAACATATTAGCTCAAATAACATGCATGATGCAAGAAGACCTTGATATGACAATTGGATCTTGATTGCTGCAATAATTCTCTAATAAATCTACTCTTGAATGCCTTGAAATGCTCTTGAAATGCTCCTATAATTCTCTTGTAAAATTACCCTTCATCTCATAAAAATTTCTTAAGTGAAACTTAGTGAAATGACCTTATATTCATAGATATGTAACATTAATTTCTCAAATTCAAATATCACAAGCTGACATGTGAATATACATTTGAATATGATAAAATACTGCCAAAAACATAATTAAAAATTAAGTCCTAGGTCACTCACCAAGGATACACATTCTCCAATGATAAGTATTTTGTTATGGCATTAATGAATGTCAGGTTTTCCTCTTTCAAAATTGCAATTAATTAGGCTTGGATTTGAAATAAAGGCGCCAATTAAGGAAAGTTAACCTCAATTAATTTTTAGAGCCCTAAATGAGTGTGAAAATGTAAATAAATACACTTTTACAACACCACATTAAGGCACAATTAAGTCCATTTTAATTAATAAGGCCCTCAACTTGATGTGAATATGTAAAATACATATTACAACATTAAATTAAGGCATATTTTAGTTCATTTTATTAATTCCAAAATTAAGTGTGAAAAAGCATACTTTTTCCTACACTACACTACTATATATGAAAAAAATCCTCCTTCCATGATGCTTTGATGGATGTCCATACCATGTTCCAAAGCTCCCATTTTGGCATAGGTAGGGAGGATACTAGTGAAGGTTGTGTAATTTGGATTTACACCTGCCAATTGCATTTGCTTGAAAGTTTTTAAAGATTTTTCAACAAATCCATTTTGTACATATCTTGCAATCAATGCAGTCCATGAGATGACATTTTTTTCAAGTATTCTGTCAAAAAGTTTACGTGCCTTGTTTATACTTCCATTTTTTGCATGCATGTCTTTTTGGGTAGTTATGACTATAATATCATGGATGTACTTGTCTATTAAGGCATCTCCCAAGAATGACAACATCCTCAAGTGTCGAGCATCCACCTTGTCCAATATATGTTGTCATTGCATGCATTGCATCTCTAGCAATAGTGATTGTTCCTTCAAAAATTCTTCCAAATAAGACATCCCATGGCCATCTGAATCTGAGAGGAGTAAGAGTGGGTGATTGTTCCTATTTTCTTAGCACAATTTGATGATACTCTTCTAGAAAACCTTTAAGTAAATCTAAGGAGCTTCTTGTATGATAAGATTGGGAGCCTGTGCAGTTTCCAAGTCTGTCAAGAAAACACTTATTATACATTAACTAGTGATAAATTGATTCAATAGTGAAAATTAACTAAAGCATTGGAATTGAATAGATTTACCTTTGAGAATTGATTTTCTATTTAATCACTAGAACAAATTTGTATCATTGATTGGAATGTAACCAACTCTTACACCATTTTCTAAATTAATATATAATCTTGGCTTAAAATTATGGCCCTAAGGGTAGATGAACAAGCCATAGCTAGTTGACCTTCCCAAAATCCTGGTCAAAATGACTAAATTTACTCCATCATAACCTATCAAAACCTATAGCCATACATTATAACAGATATGGTCAAAAACTTAGCCTCTCATAGGAAATTTTGGATTTAAATTGTGAACAAATTAAGATATTTACTTTGTACTTTGAATGCCCAATTTTGAGCCAAAAGCAATGGGATGATACCCATCATAAAGAAACAGTTCAAGGATGTACTAGAAATAGCATTCTAAAGAAGCAGAGGTCACTAAAGACAATTGAAACTAAAAACAACACAAAAAAATGATTTTGAAAATTACAAAGCAAAGAAAACTCCCAAGCATGTTACATCAAAGTTCAAAATGTCCAAAAATGACAAGCTTACAAAACAAACAAGATGGTTGACAAACATCAACCTAGAGAAAATTTGCATACTAGAGAAGTGACACTACCTTAACACCCACATCAGTTAATCAAATATCAAGACTGCAAAAAGAAGATGGGCATTGGAAAAATCAAAACAACTCACACAACCCACGATAGAGGCAATGATGGAGGTAGCAATGTCACATGAAGATGATATGTGTGGATGGCAAAAAGTACCAGCAGAAACAACATGCCATTCAAAATATTATGTGCATAATCCTCTATTAAAAGAGCTTAAAGTTCATCCAACAATCATTAATAACAATTGTAGTGATTTCTTTGCAGACCAAATAGAAGCAATCTAAAGCTCTTGGAAAATACAACACAAAATAGTAAACATGCAAATTCCATAAGAAAAATAGGCTTGAGATAATACATAGAAGCAACAAAGACCACATTATACTCATTTATAAAGTTAGGTTTTCAAGAATCTAAAACCCTTATGGAAACTTAGTTATCTGTTTGGTGGGTTTTATTATTCACCTTGGCTTCAATATATGTATCATCTTCCAATTCTATGGTGGGGTAACCAGAATTGCTATTTCTGAGTATCAATACAGCCACAACTCTGGAATTAAATCTGGTGGATTTTGTAGGCAAGGCTACAACAAGCATTTCAATAAGAACACTTCTTTTCACACAATGGACTTTGTGATTCTTGTCCATTACCCACAACAATGCCATAAATTGCTTGTTTGTGTGCCTCCTTTTATGTGGGGTTCTACCCAAGATAGAAAGACGAAGGAAGTGCAGTGAGCCACAAACTAATCCTTTTATGGGGAAGTTTTAACCCCAATATGTCGCATTAAAAAACCCTTGTTTTGATGTTTAACATCCCAACTCATTTACTTAATTGTCTCCATTTTCCTTAATTGGAGTGATTCTCATTTTTTAAAGAAAAATATAATAATCCCATGAGGATACTTGCAGGTGTTGCTCACCTATATGAAACAACCTTGTGTAACCCATCCTCAATGCAGACCATCCTTGAACTAGTTCCTGAAAGACAAAAATTCATATTTAATTCAATTACGAACATGAATTAATGAAACACAATACAATAGATTTTGCAGAAGGGCTAAAGTTGCAGTTCTTTCCCTAGTAAGCAAGCATGTCATGTACAAAGGTATTCTGCAATTCCAAAAGTTTCAAATTCCTTCCAAGCATTAGTCCAAAGGTTGAGATTTGTTCTTGTTGGTTGCAATGAGCTTTCTTTCTTGAGCACTAAGCATTTCAATCCCACTCTACAAAACAACAAAATGCTAATTAATTTGTCATCCTAATGATGGCTCACCAAGTGTAACCTAAAATGTGCATTCTTAAAAATATTTCCCACAAAAATGTTTTTCACCATTAAGGACTGCTCAAGCTTAAAGCCCTTAAAATTTAAGGCACTAATGCTTAAATGCCAACACAACAGTTTGAGGAAGCTACGTTGCATTCTCCACCGCCTAACTATGGTTGTCAGTTAATAGTTTTGTTATCCTTTTTAATCCAAATGTTTAATATATATCAAGGATGTAAATACAATGATTTTAAAACTTTTTTGACACCTATAAGCAACAAGACACATTTTAGTGTTTTCCTCCCTAAAACCTCCACACAACTATATGCAAAAACAGGGGATTTACTTTTATAAAAAAATGATTCCATTTTTTTATGATATGCGTCTGTTCTATCCCCTGTAGGTTCTTTGTGAGAAGGCTCTAGTAGTATAATTTGATAGCCTCAGATGTGTCATTTTATCTGATCTTTGGCACTAGTCATTTTTTTTGTAAAGACATGTGACTTTGTTTTGTTCATACAATATAATACAAATATAGTATTGGTTGTTTTCTCATCTTACTGTGCAAATATATCTAATGAGTGTGGGTTTTAGAACAAATGATTTATTAGTAGTTTTATTGAAAAGTTTCATGAGAACATTATGAAATATGTTTAGTGTTTTTTAATGTATGAATGGTTTGATATCGTTGTAGTAGTGAGATGTTCTATTTTGTTTTGTATAATGAAATCCCACTTTGTTTATAATTTTTTGTGTTGAAATCTTCTCTCTTGGAAGTGGGTTCTCCTCCTAAAACCAACAATGGTATTAGAGCCTAGGTAGTTTGAGATCAGTCAACAAAATTTAGGTGAGTTTATTCTCAGCAGAGAAGCGAAAAATTTTGTGAGGAGATTTGTAAGAATTGGCTATGAAGGTAGCCACCCAAGATCTAGAGGCCTAATAGAAATCACAAGCATAAGAGAGATAGAAACAATATGACAAGAATAAACTATATTCTGCCAATGATGCAAAATAGAATGGAATGTGCAAAAGTACATAAGAGACCCCTTGGATATATAGCCAAGGTGAGAACATAGAACGGAATAAGATTATGACAAGTGTTGTAATCTTATGACATGAGACAACTGTGAAAAGCTATCACTCCACCTAAAGTGGAAAAATGATAATGTGATAATCACCACAAATGGTGGATCACCCACAAAAGGTGGAGAGGTAATCACATGACATGCCCATGAAAGGTGAATGTGATAAAGTAATAACATGAAAATTCCACCAAAGGTGGAAATTATAGAACTACCTCCTATGTGGTCCCTAAGTAAACTTAACTAAGGTGTAATCATGACCTAGGACAAGGTACAACACTTTTAATTATACCCACACCCCCCCTTAAGTGCAACTTAGGGAGAATGTACACAAAAAAAAAACAATGCAAGATGGGTCCTGGCAACTAGGCCATGTTAGGTACCCATGTATAAATGCAATGAAATTTCATAAAGTGGAGAAAAGGAGAAAAACACGTGGGAAAAAACTCCCCCCCAAAAGAGAGATGAAACAAAACAAAACTGCACTCAAAAAGAAGAGAAGGAAAAACCTCGAGTGAGGAAAAAGCCCCTCCAAAAGAGAGAATGAAGAAATCAAGTGACCTCCTTATATGAAACATCCCGCACCCCCAAGAGAGCTCACAAATGATGATATATAGTCTCAGTGAAGGGTTTTGTGAAGATATTTGCAACATGCTATGATGTAGGACAATACTATAAATCAATGACCTGCTCTTGTATCAAATCTTGAATGTAGTGCATATGAATTTCAATGTGTTTAGTGCTTTGATGGTGAACCAAATTCTTCAAGATCTGGATGGCACTTTGATTGTCACAATGAATGACTGTAGGACATGGAATAGTGAAGCCAAACTTAGTGAGAATATGTTGAAGCCAAATAGCCTCAGTAGTGGCATTAACAACCCCTCGATACTCAGCCTCAGTTGAAGAAAGAGCGATAACATGTTGCTTCTTACTCTTCCAACAAATGGGACCAGAACCAAGATGAAATTTGTAGCTAGAAGTGGACTTACGATCATCAAGATTGCTAGCCCAATTAGAATCTGTATATCCCACCAAGGTAAGTCTTCTACCTACTGCATAGTAAATCCCATGATGATGTGTACCCTGTATGTAATGCAAGATGCATTTGGTTGCTTTCCAATGAAGCTCATGTGGTTCCTGCATAAAGTGGGAAACCATTCCAACTATAAAGGAGATATCAGGGCGTGTGTGAGTCAAGTAGATGAGACTCCCAACAAGTTGACGATACAAAGTGGCATCAACAAGTGGAGTAGAACACTTAGCCTCAAGCTTGACTCCTAAAAGAAAGGGAATCAGAGTAGGCTTACAATTAGCCATGTGAAAACAAGCTAGAAGATCAAGAGAATACTTGGGATGGGAAAGAGAGATCCCAAAATTTGACTGTGTGATCTCAATCCTGAGAAAATAGTACAAAAGGCCCATGTTAGTCATAGAAAATATGTCATGCAAAGCAGATTTGACACTTCCAATGATGGATGAGGTACTCCTTGTAATGATCAAGTCATCAACATAGAGCACAAGTAGAAAATGAGAGTCATCCTGTCAAAAAATGTAGACATTTAGATTTGAATGACACCTGTTGAGTCCTATTGAGAGAAGGAAGGAATCCAGCTTGGCATACCAAGCCCTAGGGACCTGTTTGAGGCCATAGATAGACTTCCTTAGTCTACAAACCAAAGAAGAATCTTGTATGAATCCATGTGGCTACTCCATGCAAATTTCCTCATGAAGATCCCCATGAAGAAATTCACTCTTCACATCCATCTGATGTACAACCCAACCATGAGCTACAACAATAGCAAGTGTTAAGTGAATGGAGTTCATCTTAGAAATGGGTGCAAAGGTCTCTGTATAATCAACACCTAGAACCTATGAGAAACCTTTTTCCACAAGCGAGCCTTGTATTTATCCACACTTCCATCCATTGCATACTTGGTATGATAGATCCACTTACATCGAACCATATTTCTTCCCTTAGGGAGAGGAACTAAATGCCATGTGTGATTCCTCATCAAGGAACTATACTCTTCCTCCATTGTTGAATCCCATTCAAGAATTCCTGAAGCCTCCTTAAAGGATTGTGGATTTGAAGCACTAGCAATATAAGCATGTGGAAAATACTAATGTTGTGACCGAGTCCTTCAAGTATCTGAAGTATCCCCAACAAGAGAACCTATTGACTCAAGAGTCTATCAAGCCCAACGAGGTCTAGTAGGAGATGAAGGATGAGGCTCCTCAACTACAAGTGGACCCTGTGAAGGTGTGATCCTGTGAGATGGAGTTGAGAAGGAATCATCATCTGAGTCACTATCATCACTTTCCACTATGGAGGAAGGAAGAGGAGGATTAGAGGCCAAGCTAGGAGAGTTTCCCTCAAAGCGAACACTCCTCTCAATGAATAGCTCATGTGTTTCTGGATCCAAAATTCTATATGCCTTAACACCTTCAGGATATCCCACAAATATGCAAGGCCTACTTTGAGGTTCTAATGCCTTGCACTTCTCTAGAGGTATGCATGCCCAAGCTGGACAACCAAAAACTATGAAGTGTCCCACAACTAGTTTTCTACCACACCAAGCCTCAAAAGGATTCATATCCTTCAAAGCCTTATGAGGAACCCGATTTTGGATGTGAGTGGCACAACTGATAGCTTCTACCCAAAATTGAGGACCAAGATAACAAGCATGAATCATGCAGATAGCCATCTCCTTAAGGGTTCTATTCTTCCTTTCAGCAACACCATTCTGTTGTGGAGTGTATGCAACTAAATGTTGAAGATCAATCCCCTCAAGAGTACAAAATTCCTCAAGTTGATTATTCACACATTCCCTTCCATTCTCAGTGCAAAGAATCTTGAATTGCTTCCTTGATTGCTTCTCAACATGAGCCTTGAATGCTATAAATATTTCAAAAAATTCACTCTTGTGAACAAGAAAATAGACCCATGTGAAGCGGGAGTAGTCATCAATGAAGGTGAGGACATAGCAAGCCTTGCCAAATGATGGCACTGAAAATGGAGCTGCTACATCACTGTTAACTAATTGAAGAACTTCCAAAGCTCTCCAAGACATCCCTTTGGCAAACTTCTCTTCAGGATGCTTACCCATTGAACAACCTAAACATACACCTTCAAAAAAGTTGATTTGAGGGAGTCCTGTAACCATGTCCTTGGAGCTAAGGTGTTGAAGATAGTGGTAATTGAGATGTCCAAACCGCTCATGCCAAAGCTTACTTTCTAAATTTGAATGAGTGAGCAAGGTTGTAGAAGGAGACTTAGGCACAAAGTGGGAGAATGAGTAAAGCCATGTGTTGTGATTGTCTTGTACCACTGTAACCAAGGAATCATCTGTAAGTTCTTTGAACACAACTAAATTTGGTAGAAACTCAACTTTCTTTTCATCTCCAAAGTGAGTGATTTGGTAGATTGAAAGAAGATTGGTGCTCAAGTTAGGAACATAGAGAACATTCTCAAATGTTCCATTATCTATGACAATTGAACCTTTGCCTTCAACTTCCGCTTGAGTATCATCACCTATGAAGATGTAAGATACGTTAGATGGCTCCAAAGAAGAAAATTGTTCCCTTGTAGAACCCATGTGATGAGTGGCACCTGAGTCAAGTATCCATTGTTGTGAAGAACCTGAAGTAGCCAAAAATTCTTTCCCTTTTCCTTTTGATTGTGAGGAAGTGGAAGGAGATGAATCCTTCTTTTTGTAGGTAGATGGAAAATTGATGTTCTTCTTCTTGATGATGTTTTTCAAATCATCAATTTGCTTAGTGTGGCAATGATGCTCACCATGACCAAACTTCTTGCAATACGAACAAGTTGGTCTCTCCTTCTTGCTTGAATTTCCCTTCTTGGGAGAAGATGAAGAATTCCCTTGTTGTGGAGAGGATGATTGTGCTTTATCTTGTTATGTCTTTGGCTTATATTGCTTCTGCTTCTTGTTGGAACCCTTTCCTTAAGTCCCTTGATTCCCTTGATTAGCCACCAAAGATTTGGACTTTGAAGACTTGAGAACCCCCATGCTTATCATTTGTGCTTGCTTTAACATCATCATTGCTATAAATGCATCAAATGAAGGCATAGTGAAAGAACTACCCACTATCAAGCGATGGGTTTGGAATCTAGAAACAAATGTTACATATTCTGATAGAAGTTTTCCCAACAAATTGTAGACCAACTGTACATCCTTTTTATCAATGCCACAATCCTTAAGCTGTGCTCTTAGCTCATTTTCCTTAGTGACATATTCACGGATTGTATCAAAATTATTGGCATCTAACATTATGAGATCATTGTCAAGATGATAACCTCTAATCTCATCAACTTGGCCATACAATTGACCAAAATTTTCCCAAGCCTCTTTAATTGTTTTACACTTTTCAATTTGAAAGATGAGATCTTTTGATACATATTTCCTTAAAGTTCCAAGAGCCATAGTATTTTTAGTGAGCCAATCCATATTAGCAATACGATCAGCTTTAGGATTAGATGGTGCAACAACAGTTCCATCAATATAATGAGTTAAGCCTTTTTCCATTAACTTACTCCAAGCATCAATTTTCCAAGAAGCATAATTATGTGGAGTTAACAAAGGAAACTTAGGAGAACCCATAGTAGAAAAATGAAAGAGAACAAGATAGAGAGAGAGAGGCACAATCACACAAGACACCCCCCAAATTTACTCAATCAAAGAACCCCCCCAAAAAAGATGATTTGGCACTTTATACTTTGTGCATGTATAATGGCCACTTGCAAGCCAAGCAAAGTGGGCTTCTAATTTTCAATGTTTTACAATAGCCTTAAGTAGGCTACAAAAGACTCAAATGACTAATACAAAAGACCAAACTGAGATCTTATCTTTACAAATGCCAAAATGGGCCAAAAATGACCATATGCTGAAAGTACAATTTCTGATCACAATCACTACAAACTGATAGCGCCATTGTGAAATTTAGAAAAAATCATGCACTTTAAAAAAAAAAATGACACCTGAAAAGGATTTCATATGAGCCTAAATGAAGCCTCGAAAGTTGCAAAAACAGTTACAATTCAGCAACACCTATAACAAATTGAATTTTCTAAAAAATCCAAGTATCAAAATCAGAAACCGATTACACCAACATGTAGAGAATGAAAAATTATCCCAAATAAAAAAATTGCACTAAAAAAGGCCTCAAAATGACCAAGATATGAGCATTTGAAAATGAATTGGAAATTAAAAAATTCAAATGAGAGGGGGTCTGCCAATTTTCAAAAAGTTGTTGATGCAGTGCTAACATTAGCAAACCACATCATTAAATTTGATGGTTGTATGCCCGTCACGATTTTCTCCAGATTAAATTTGATGACCGTTTGCCTGTCATGGCCGCTGACAATCCCCTACCAGAATATTCCTTTTCCACTGTCGAAATATGCTTCCTGTCGCTAGAATCTTCTAGATAGAATATTCTACTGTCGTTTGAAAAAATATTTGCCAGATTTTTGAAATTGGTTGCCGAGAAATTTTCCACTGCCAGATTTTTAAGAAAAATGACGTCAATATTTATTTATTCATCAATTTTTCAAACCAGCCGCTCACTGATGGTGAGGGGTGGCGCGGTCACCCACGCCATGTGGGTACCCTCGTACCGTGCGGGTATGTTAGTACCTGCAATTGTAGGTACAATCTACAGTTGCAGACTTAAATTTTATTTTATTTTTATTTTTTTAAAAGAAACTTTATGCAAAACAATAAAAACTGTGAATAATAATTGAATTTTTTTTTTTTTTTTAGTTTTTGACAAATATTTAAATTCGCAGAATTTTTTTTTTTAAATAATAAAATTGTGCCACTGTAATTATGGTTGGGTCGTACAGCTCGACCAACAATTTTTTTCCCTTAACGGACAACTTTGTCCAAAGTTGATGATTTGGTAGTCGATTTAGGGGTTTTTGGCCCTTCTAAGCACAATGGAGATGTCCTATTTGGTTGAAAATGCCCCAAAGTCTTAGCTAGATCTTGGATCTGACAACCACCTCCAATCTTCAAACCCTTGTAGATTTGGCCTCCAATGTCCAACTAAGATGAAACAAAAGGAAAATCTAACTATCTCAAACACTTTAGACGCAATGGTGAGCTTAGATCTGATGCAACAAGCTCTCAAAATGCACTTGCAATACAAGGCCAAAAATAGAACTCTCTAAGAATCTCTCCAAAATGACAATCAAAAGGCAATCTAATCACTCTGATACCATGTAAGAATTGGCTGTGAAGGTAGCCACCCAAGATTTGGAGGCCTAATAGAAAGCACAAGCATAAGAGAGATAGAAACAAGTTGACAAGAATAAATTGTATTTTTCCAATGATTCAAAATAGAATGGAATGTGAAAAAGTACATAAGAGACCCCTTAGTTATATAGCCAAGGTGAGAACATAGAAGGGCATAAGATTATGACAAGTGTCATAATCTTATGACATGAGACAACTATGAAAAGCTATCACTCCACCTAAAGTGGAAAAGTGATAATGTGATCATCACCACAAATGATGGATCCCACAAAAGGTGGAGAGGTAATCACATGACATGTCCACGAAAGGTGGATGTGATAAAGTAATAGCATGATAAGTCCACCAAAAGTGGAAATTCTCGAATTACCTCCTATGTGGTCCCTAAGTAAACTTAACTAAGGTGTAATCATGACCTAGGACAAGGTACAACACTTTTAATTACACCAACAAGATTGAGTGAATTGCAATTTAAGAATGGCCACCAATGGTTCAAGTTTAACCTAGCCTCAAATCCCAGTGTTTAAAGGATAAAATTATGATTTTTGGAGTATAAAAATGAAAACCTTATTCATATCCCAAGATTTGTGGGAGTTGGTAGAACAAGGGTTTACAGAGCCTGTAGATGCTCAAACTCTTGCAGTCTTTGTTGGTATGTTGCGACTGATCATGCTATATTATACACTCTTCATGTATCCTTGCCAAGGTCTGAGGCTGGGTCGGGCCCCAGGCAGGGATTCAAGGCCGACAACCCTTAAGAAAAAAAAATTCCTCATTTTTTTTGTGTCGTCACTAAAAAAGAAAAATCACCAAAAAAGAAAAAAAATGACTTTGTAAAACCCTAATTCTAGAAGCTTCTAAAAAGCTTGTTATAAGCGATTGGGATGAGAGTTACAGTTTGATGAAAACAATGATTATTTGCGAGATTGTAATAAGTTTTACATTGGATAATAAAAGCATTGGATGGTTGCGGTTTTGTGGATGCAACTCAGATTGGGTGAACCACATTAAATTCTCTCTGTTAATTTTTTTGTGTGTTTTTTATTCCTTTATTTTATTGATCAAATCAAAATTTAATTTTTAGATATCTACCTTCTAACCCTAACAAGTGGTATTAGAGCAGGTTGTGTTCAATTATCGTCTACAGGAAGGTCTCATAGTTGAGTGGGAGTCTCATGGTTAAGTGGGAGCAATGGCGAATGAGGATAAATTAAAGTTAGATAAATTCAATGGGAAAAACTATCAGTTATGGAAGATACAGATGGAGGATTATCTTTATCAAAAGGATTTATGGAGGCCGTTGGAAGGAATATCTAAAAAATTGGCAACAATGAGTGATGAGGAATGGAATCTTTTGGACAAAAAGGCACTAGGAGCCATTTGTTTATGCCTAGCACAATTAGTGGCATTCAATATTACAACAACAAAGAAAACTCAAGAGTTGATGGAAACCTTAGCAAAGTTATATAAAAATCCTTCCACTTCAAATAAGGTATTTCTTATGAAGTGTTTATTTAATATGAAAATAGTAGAAGGTGGGTTAGTTTTTGATCATTTAAATGAGTTTAATATAGTTACCAGTCAATTAACTTCTGTAAATGTAAAATTTGATGAAGTTAGGGCTCTTTTTATTCTATGTTCTTTACTTCAAAGTTGGAATAGCTTGGTAATGGTTGTTAGCAATTTTTTTTTTGGTTTCAATACATTGAAATTTGATGATGTTGTTGGTGTTATTTTGAGTGAGGAAATTCATAGGAAAAGGTCAGGTGGAACATCCACATCAGGCAATGTTTTGAATGTAAAAAGTAGGGGTAGAACAAAGGAGAGAGGAAACAATTTTGAAAATTGTGGGAATTCAAGAGGAAAATCAAAGGACAAAAGGTCCCAATCTAGAGACAAGAGGGATTGTTGGTATTGGGGTAAGCCAGGTCATTTAAAGAAAGATTGTTGGTCTCAAAAAAATAAAGGAGACAAAAAGGAAGGAAATAAAGAGACAAATTTGGTAAGTAATAAATTTGATGAGGATGCTTTGATTCTTTCCCTTGATAATGTTGATGATTCTTAGGTGTTAGATTCAGGGGCTTCATTTCATGCTACACCCCATAGAAGTTATTTTCTTGATTATGTCCAAGGGGATTATGGGTTGGTTTATTTGAGAGATAACGAACCCTGTCAAATTGTTGGAAAGGGAAGAATCAAGATTAAGTTGTAGAATGGGAATCATTGGCTACTACATGAGGTAAGACACGTTCCAAAGTTAAAAAGAAATTTAATTTTAGTAGGGCAACTAGATGATGAAGGTTGTATCGTTACATTTAGTGATAAAAATTGGAAGGTTACAAAAGGTGCCTTAGTGGTAGCAAAAGGTGTGAAAGTAGGCACCTTATATATTTTTACAGGTCATATTGTTCCTTCTACTTTAGCTATTGTAGATAAAAATCAATGTTCAGGAACAATTGCTATAGTTTAGCAAGTAGAAAATCAGATAGTTGTTGTGGATTCTGAATTAGCACTAAGGCATAATAGACTTGGGCATATGAGTGTAAAAGGTATGAAAGTAATTCATTCAAATAATGTTCTACCAAGCCTGAAATGTGTTAATATGCATTTTTGTGAAAGTTGTGTGTATGGAAAACAAAAGAGAGTTATTTTTCTCAAGGATGGGAAGCCAAAGAAAAATGAGAAATTAGCGTTTGTGCATATAGATGTATGGGGACCAACTCAAGTATCTTCTCTTGGTGTCCCTTGGTATTATGTCACTTTTATTGATGATGCAACAAGAAAGGTATGGATTTATTTCCTTAGGAAAAAATATGATGTATTTGAAACTTTTAAGAAATGGAGAAGCTTGGTTGAGAATGAGACAAGCAAAAAGTTAAAATTTCTTAGATCTAATAATGGTGGTGAGTATTGCAACAAATATTTTTAAGATTATTGTTCCTCTAAAGGTATTCATAGGAAAAAAATGGTTCCAATGACTCCATAGGAAAATGGAGTGGCTAAATGCATGAACAAAACAATAATGGAGCGTGCACAAACTATGAGGTTGAATGTTGGGCTACCTTTAAACATGTGGGAAGAGGTTGTAAAAAATACTATTTATTTAATCAATAGAGGTGCTTCTAATCCTTTGGGTTGTGGTATTCCAGAGGAAGCATGGATAGGTAAGAAGGTGAGTTATTATTTTCTCAAGACCTTCAGTTGTGAAGGATTTGCACATGTAGATTATGAAAATAGAACCAAGCTTGATGCAAAATCAAAGAAATGTATATTTTTTGGATATGGCATTGAT